>LQNS02278099.1:1415143-1429494 GCA_001587735.2 Parhyale hawaiensis | reverse complement strand
ATCTGGGCACACCCACCAACCGTCGGAATATGTCATTGTACGCAACACGCAACTTACTGATGGCCTGTTTAGTGAATTTGGCCCAAAGTGAGCTACCATATATTGGATAGTAAGTTGTCCGTCAGCTATTACTGCAATTTCTGTGAATTGAAATTAAATATTATCGATGTCATTTACGATTAATTATTATAGCTACATTGCTGAAGTTTTGCCGATGATGAGCAGTATTTAGTCAAATTCTATCCTATTGTTTATCTAGTCACCACAATCTGTATCTCATGGCCACACAATTTAGCACGTTTTAACTACTTCCCAAACTATATGAAGTCGGTCATACATAAATAAACTTTAAATAATATGACGGTAAAAGTTCTCAGTGTGAGGATAAACCATTATTTTGTATTCCGCGACAGTGTAGTGGACTAGAGAAATCATCACGGTGCTATGAACTGTACTCTGTGCTCATTTAATCAACCTCTACGTTTGTTCAATCCAGGATCGAATTTCTGCCTATTTATCACATTGAGGAAAATGTTTGAAATAAATGAATACAGTATTTTGATTTGACATATACTATAAAAATACGGCGGCAATAACTATCAGTGTGTGATGATGAACCAATTTTTTTGTATTTTGGTTCTTCGTAGAGGACTAGCGAGAGCATCTTCCTGAGAGGTGCCATGTAGGGCAAGATCTGCTGGAGTCATCTCCAGAACTGGAGTCATCTGTACAGCCTATGCTGCCACTTCTGACACTAAGATGGGATTAATTGCTCCAAACTGATGGCGGGAGGGCGTTCCTGCGCTTCTTGTGAAGGTCCAGTTTGTGCCGATTGTTCTTTGTGTGGGCGGCAATTATACTCGCTTATTTTTTTCCTCCTATCCATGATGCTGATTTTCCTTTCGTCAGGCACATCCTTTTTTCCACTCAAGTTGTTGCTAGCTGTTTTAGCTACATCTCTTTCCGATTAAAGATTTCGTGCATAAAAACAGTCTTGCTATACGTTACCTACAAATTGGCATACATTGTACAAACGTGTGTATTTCTGACGAAAATGTTGCCATAGATAATCAAATGCTAATTATAGGCAAAATATTAGGTGTGTAAAAAAAACTACTTCCTTGTACTCTTCTGAGCAGGTTGGAATTATTGGAAGCGCCCTGAGGTCGCCTACTCCGTGACCGGAGTCTGTAGTCTCCTAATACAGAGCTGCAGTGACTGAGATCCATAGGTACTGTTACTACATAAGCAATCCTAGACCCAAATGACGTCCCCACCTTCACCTTATGCGGCAGTAAAACAGTATCAGATTTCGCATACCCACTGTGACCTACGACGAGCTCATGCCCTTATGTGAGCATCAATCGATGTGAGCGATCCAAGCCCTTGGCAGTCGTTCAAACAAGAACATTTATTTGATACAACACGGATAAATAGAGCCTTACAACTGATCGGCAGGACTAATTTAACACCAGAGTTACACCCGCTAATGCGTATTTGGTCAGAGGGTGATGATGGCATGATGACATTGCTGTTAATGTGGGTACTTGCTTGAAGAGAACTCTAGGAGCCGGTAAGTTTTGCCTTTAAAGAGGTCAATGTAAACAAGAGTTTGCTTAGATTTCCCTTGTACAAGGCAAATATGAACTTTCATTTCAATAACAAAGAATATCTCTACTACTTAAATATTTACCACGCTGACCGTAATTCCAAGAATAGCTAATGGAATTTGTATGGCCCTGTGGCAACTCCCGGCATCGTACGTGATCTATCGCAAAATATTATGGATTCGGTAAAAAAAAATGGTGAATCCCACAAGGTTTTCTTCGAGTAAAAATTAGGTAATTACATAAGGATTTTAAATATTAGGTGAGGTTATAGGTGTAAGCGAGGTCTGATTTTCCTACAAGCGCCTTGTGAAAAAGTGTGTATTTAAGGTTGGGTTAAGATTATTTCAACTCTTAAAAACTGCAGTTTCAATAAAATATAAGCGTAGTTGCTACCACGCAGTCCAGCCGGGTACTATAATCAACGCAAGTTAACAGAGTCATGAGTAGTAATAGTAGTCTCCCGATTTAACCAATGCTGCCACTCAGGTGAGCCAAGTCCTGAGAGATAAATTGGATAACTCAGGAACCAACAAGCTCACAGAAGCGTTAGATGCAACTGATGTTACCATGTTGTCCAGCAGTGTACAACCCAAAATGCAACTTTACGGAGCAAAGTCTAGGCGACGTAAATTGGATAACTAGATCCCAGGCCCCAAACAAGCTCTCGAAGGCTCCAGATGTAACACGAGGTGCCGCATTTAGTGGAGCGGAACATTACTGTTGATGTGGCAATGGAGTATCGTCTTGTGAGGCGGGAACCGACCTATAAATTCCAGTGACTATCTGATTCGCAAAGCCGCCCTGGAGCGTCTCCCATCGTACTGTGTTATTCTTACGAGTTTTTTAGCAAACACAAACTGCTAACCTTTGCTAGCGAGGCAATGGGCGGGCCCCAACAAAGCAAACATCATGGGTTTTGACAGAGGATTGTAAGGGCATGTCGAGGTGAAAAAGGTCTGGGCTTGTAATTTGACGCTCCTTACGGACTTGCATACGCAAACTAAGTGCCTTACAGACGGTAAAGTGTGGCGAAAGGCTGCTGCTACGACCCTAACTTATGGATGTCCAAGCAAGGTTTGGGAGCGAATAGAAAGGCTGAGTGAGACCAGAGGAACTCTTGGCTGTTGAAGAAGAAGATACTTTCTGCGTGTAGCAGGAAACGGTAGTGAGTGGACAAGTATATTTACAAAGTAGCTGTCAATTGCGTATAAAAAACTGTACCTTCTAGAAAAAGTAGTATGGTCATCTTTTAGAATATGAAGTATCCTCTGATGCTGGTGCTAGTTGAAGTCCGTGTGCTTGTAATTTAAAAATACGCCCAGTATAAAATCCTAGCAGACAAAAGTATAAATTTTTCATATTTTAGAATCATTCTTTTTTGTTGATATTTGCGTGGCTAATAGAGAATATTTAATTAAATTAATAGATCCTGTCATTTTCATTTTCTATGTTTTTCACCAAAGGAAAACAAAACAGGTCGGGCTACGTGGAGAAGTGCATCGGTCTGCGTGTGTCCACATGCACATCTTCGGCAGTATGAGACTCGTCCTCGTCACGAGATCTCGCATCTGCTCTCCAGTATTTCACTCTTCACCCAAACAGCTGTTGCTGAGAACCATCATAAGCCTTGATAAAAGTCCCCTTAATTCAATTAGAGCTGTTTGCTATCTGTTGTGCCCGTCCTAACGTGCCTATCAGGGGAGAAAATCGGACCAAATTGGCGGGTTGGGCAGCAGCGCCGTGACCCCCCGGTATGGAAGCGTGAGGTGGTCGTTCGGCTACGCGACCGAACTGGAGTCTTGAGCACGCGATGAGCGTTCGAGCCTTCCAGGTCCATTTTATTGCGGGACTTTATGGGTATTTTTCGAGTTTTAGATCAGAGTCATCTTTTTATGGAAGACTCTTAACAGTACCTTACACAATCGATGATTCTTTGATTCACATCGGCCTCTTCAAAAGGCGCTTCTTGATTCACACCGGTGCCTTTTAAGGGCTGCATCGGCTTTTACTTCGATGTAAGGAAGATCGTAAAGCGAGTAAAGAGAATGTTTTGAGGATAAACCTGCGGAGAACACGTCCGTCTCGTCCATAACATGCGTAGGTTAATGAATGGCTCTGAGCTGCGAGAAAGAGATCGCTCTCGTCGTCAGGTAAGGTTTCTGTTTAGTTCTTGCACACGATGGTCTAGAGGAGGTTTTTACGTTTTAGCTAAATAGCCAATACAAAAATAAGAAACAAGCCAAGTCTACATAAATAATATTTTTGAAACTTTCACCCAATTTTCTTCCAGTTGACATACTTTACCCATATCTGAATACTTTATTATTATAATTTAAAGGTGTAGCATAAAGGACTGAGCAACGCAATACCGAAGTCGCTCTGCCCTACTATGAAAACGCAACCCTTCTTCATCCTCCTCCATAATACTATGGTTTTCTATCAACGTAATATAGGCGTATTTTTGCGGCATATTATAGGCGTCGTTTTGCGGCCACGCTCGTGATCAAAATCAACGTGATCATGATCATTGCGATCACTGAAAAGAACAAGAACGGTCAATGATTTTGTAAACAAACCAGAGGCGCCATGTCAATATTTGAAAAATACATTTTTCTCGTATTTTTACGGAAAATGGTAGGGAATGGATTTCTTATGAACCTTCACTTATTTTGAAACCAATGCTTAACTGAACTAGCAGTATTTAAAGCATTTTGAACATAAACAGGCATAAAACTAAGGAACTACGATTCTGGAAGTCAATATTACAATCAATTATTAAATTATTCAATTTATCCCTAAATATAAGAAAACCTCACGACCTTGCATTTCTAATTTTAAATTTTCCTTGTCCAGGGGCTGGAATCACTCTTTGATCACGCATGACTAGCCTGCGGAGGAAATCACCTGCGATCAATTCTCACCACTGATCACGGTTGATTGCTATATATCAGAATCACGCCAAAAAGCGGTTACAAAAACGCACGGATCATACGCAATCAGGCAGAATCATCCGCAAAGTGGTCACAGAAAGAAGCCTTACTGTATATGTCCCTTCCTGTTCCTCTCTTAGAAGACCTTAGAACTTATTTCGGGATGCTTAAACTTTCTATACTACTGCTATGGTGTTTCTGGGGAGGAAATGGAAGGACCATGCGGTATGTTAAGCACTATAAAACGCAAGCACGCACGACTCAGGACCAACGCATTTACATGGGAACAGCAAGAATGTGACTTCACATAACATAAGATGCGCGAACCTAACTAACCTATCCTCAGCCTATTGTCTACCGTCCATTCCAGGCCACTTGAGAAGTACTAAGTGTTCAATCATCAATGAAAGCATAAAATTCGGGGAACCATATACTGTAGGTGTGCAGATCGCCATAAAGTAAGAGAGTGCGCTTGCAAGAGCGAAGTGTCGGATTACTGAACTAAGTTACGGTTACAAAGAATTTTATGGAACACTCCATTGGACGTTCCCGAAGAACCGATGTTGCTCTAACTAAGCAGTAAGCAGTCGCAATAAGTGAATGAATCGTGTACAGTGAGCGATGAAAATCGAAACAAATTGAACATTCTAGTATTTTCGAAAAAACACTTTACAACACTTCTTTTATCCTCAGCTGAAATATCAAACTAAGTGGGAATAGATTCAGTCCAGACAAAGCATTTACGGAACATCCGCCACTGCCGCAACGAATGTTTACCTTTGCTGTCAGAACAAAGATGTCGTGAAGATAGAAGTGTTGTTTCAGGAACAATTTCTAGTTGCGTGCTCTTGCTAAATTAGTTAATAATTCTCCCGCGATTAGTAATATCTCACCAACGGCGTTTTTGCGGCAATTTTCTGATATCCAGCGATAACCTCCGTAGAGGTCGTCACTGGCGCTGCACGCACGGGCCACTTGGCGACTATCTGTGCACACTATGCAGTCTGGCTCGCGCCCAGGGTGTCGGTTATGCATAAAACTTATCTGTGAGGCTAGAGTGAGGTGAAAGTCGTTGCTAGGGTTATCAACAGCCATCTTCTATTAGAATTCTTGCTAAAACCTTGATCAATTTGAAACAATTGTGTTTAACCCTAACCTGTATTTCTCAGTAATCTGGCAACCTTTAGCTCAACTTCTCAAAAATAATGTTTTATAGATACTCATATGCTTTATACAAATTTGATATTTTAACTGTCGTGTGTTAGTTCTTCAAAAAGAATATTTTGCACACCGAAGAACTTTTTGTGAGATGACTTTGCGTGCTAATTTCAAGGCGAACTGTATTCGAAGATGAACTTTTGTTAACACGACGTAGTTTGCAATGTGAAAAGTACTCGTCTTTGGAAATATTTTCTTGTTTGACAAAGAGTTAATTACCAAACAAATTATTCAGCTATGCATGGTTAGGTAAGTAGCGACAGATTCGTTTACATATTTAAGCTTTTATTTATGCCTCACGTGTTTCACTTAAAATTACATCGGCCAACATATAAGCCATCTAGGTCTCCTAACATGTCATTTTTACAACAATTAGGAAAATCTTGGTTTGTGACGTTGCTCACAGTGAAATTAGTTTACAACGAATAGGTCTCTACGACATAGCCAACGTACAGTTCAAGAGTTGTTTAAATGAGGTTTAACGTTACCCAGTAGCTAGAATTATAGCCCATGTCACTGCTATAGCTAATATTTCAAGAGTAGAAAATGAAAGTTAGGAACATATAGTGTGGTAAGAAATATAGGAGATCCATGCTCAGAACAACACAACTTTCTGGAACAGCAAGCGGGGGAAGAATAATGAAACAATATGGTCGGTAAGTAAAATTAGGATGGAACGTGGGCTCTAAATAGGCTACAGTAAGGATATTCGAAGGGATAACCAACCTTAAAGTAACCTAGAACTGGTGTCGCCTGCAGGGAACACTGCCCATAACATAGAACGTTGTAACGTATCAGAAGCCTAAAGTAGTGAATATACTGTATCTATTAATTTCATATATTTTCCTTACGGTGCAAAAAAACTCTTCAGCAAGTAACGATGTTTTCCACCTGACACGCTCTACACAGGTAAAAAGTGCGATTATTTTAATATCCTACAAATAGTCGTCTGCAGACTCTTTTCAATTGGGAACAAAAACCAAAAATTTAACTGTAAATTACGTCTGAACGGAGTAATTACCCATTCATTGTATCCGCCATTAGTTTTGCCCGTATTCTTTACTAATAGTACACCAGATAGACCAGCGGATACGTGCACTGCGGAGATAATTCGCTGCTGGCTCTCTCTTTGGTCGCTAGCTGCAGCACCACAGAAGACACCCAGCAGAGTGACTCCACACACGTGCTGTGACGTGAACAGCGTCACCTAGACTTCTTCCGAAGACCCTCAAGGTAGTCAAGGTATTACCTCGGGCCCCACTCAAACTCAATATTTTAAACCACTATTTTGGAAGATTTTGATGTGTTGAACACAGATTTATTGATCACAGCCGTTAAAATTGAGTCATTTATGAGATATTGGTTATATTAAGATAAAAATTATACCACTACTCAAGTGGAGTTGATAGGAAATCGTTTAACTGGAGTACTATATGATATGAAACAATTTTCTATTGAAATTTGCATGAAGAGCACAAAATCATCACTGAAATAAACTGTTTTCTGTTTGGCATTTAATATTGAAGCATAAATCTGGACATAATACTTTAAATCAAATAATCGCGCGGTCACATCACAGAAACTACTGAACCAGCAGTCACGTCGCTCGACTGCGTATTCTTTACAATTTACTTTCGCGACGAAAGAAACCACAGGCACACGACTCAAGAGACGAAAGAAAGAATTGTTGACGACTAACAACGATAAATCCATGAGTTTTACATCCAATGATGCATAACTTTTAAGGTTAGGAGCTTAAGCGTGGTTGTACTAATGACAGCACAGCATAGGTAGGTAAACATTCTACAGACGAAAAAAAAAATGGCGCGCAGTAGTGAGGACCAATACTGATTTAAAGTTAAATATCAAACATCAGTATTCGTGAAAATAGGCATTTCCGACGGCTGTGACCTATTAATAATTATTCGTGTTTGGCGCATCTATATATGTTAGAATAATGGTTTCGAATGTCTGGATTCGAGTGGGGGCAATGGTAAAAATTTAATGTTTTGCCATTATGCTACTTTGGTCGATTCTTAAAAAAAAATCAGTATTTGAAAAACGCCTGAGCCCATCAGCTAACTTTTCCCATCTAATGCTCCACATAAGGCTCGATTGCGTATCAAGGATGCAACCTGCTCCGTTGTCCGTCAGTAAGGAAGAGGATGACACTCAGATCCGGCAAGTGTCGGCTCTGTCACCTGAAAAGCGACGTGCGCTCTCACAAACGTCGTCTCAAGTGACGCGAGTGATTTTTTCAAATGTTTGCACTCCAGCTGAGGTCCTCGGAGCTGCTTCAACCTTCTGGGAAATGCAAAGATAGTGAATTCTTCGTACTTCCCAAGACAGCAATATGATAAGATTGGTGGGAAGAGAAGCTATATAAAGGGTGGGCCATTAAAAAAAATAAATAAATCATTTGCAAATGAAGAAGGAAAAGATTTCAAATTTTTATATTAGAATAATGAAACACATTTAAGTACGGGAAACAATACCATTTAAAGTGACCTACATTATTGGCCAAGCAATCTCGAGCTCTTGCAACGATGCTGTTCATTACTTTCTCTAACGTCGCAGTTGAAATGTTGTTGATCTTCTTGCTGATGTTTCTTTTCAGCTGCAGCAAAATTTCAGACATATCAATGTAGACTCTTGCCTTTAAGTATTTCCAGTGAAAGAAATCAGGAGCGCTTAAATCTGGACATCTGGGTGGCCACAATGTGTCTCCAGAACGAGAAATCATTCCGTTTGGGAAAATTGTCTTCAACATTTGAATTGTTGCTCCTGCTGTATGCGCTGTAGTTCCATGTTGTTGGAAAAAATTTATTTTCTAGTTCCTTAAGAGCGGACTCGAAACAAGTAAAATCACCATGCGTTTTATTATATTAGCATAATCTTGTATTGCTGGGGGAGCAGCCTGCCCTGACAGCTACATGAGGTTTTTGTTTCTAATATACCTGTTATTACGTGTATAAGGTTAGATAAGGCTATGTGTCGTTATGTTACGTAAGGGTAGGTTAGATATGGTTGCTGTTAACAATTTGACTTTTCTACGTAGATAGCAGGTCGTGAGACCACGGATCAACGTGCAAAGCACGTCCACGCAAGTTGTGGACTCCAGATAACATTACTAGCACGTTATGTCCAGCATGTTGCGAGGCAACGTGCTGACATCGTTATACAACCTACATAGCCGTTATACAACCTACGTGCTAACAATGTGCTGAGTACGTCCTTCGCAAGTCACATCATAACGTGCTATAGGGACTTGTCCAGCACGTTGTATCACAACGTGCTAAGGAACCGCTCAGCACATTGTATCACAAGGTGCCAAGAACGTGCTTAGCACGTTGTGATACGACGAGCTAACAACGCTATCTAGAGTCCACAGATCAACGAGCATAGCACATCGAGCTCCGAGGGCCGAATTTGTCTGTATTCACCTCCATACTCCAGGAATATGTAACGTGCACTGTTGAGCGACAGTCTGGTGGCTAGGGCTATGACAATATGCTCTTATAGACAAAGAAGTCGACCCAGCTCACAAAGTTGATTCTGCGTCTTGTGTTAGCTGGGATTAGGAAATGTTGGGTTCTGATTAGTTAGTTTCTACTTATCGTAGTTATGAAGGTCGCCGCCGTGATAGTTACACTGCTCCAGAAATAACATCCCGCTGCTACACGCCCAAATAGACCCTTACTCAAATTAGTCTCATAAATCACCCGTAAGTTCTACAACCATTACTGACTTGAAGAAGCTACAAGTTACGTATTAGGGAATGAAGATTGTGCTGCTGACAAGAAGCTATAGCTTTTACAATAATATTAAACTAGACAACACTCTGAGAGCACATACCTCCGCCAAGTAAGGCAACGGTCAGGAATAATTAAAATCAGTTCTGAAACTATTATTTTCTTCGTATCAACTCCAAAATCCAATTACTTCGACTTATTGATAGTATTAACAATTTTTGTAATTTATTGAAGATCCGTTCATAACTTTTTTTTTTAGTTATACTGCTAACAAACACTATGACAAACATAAGTCGAACACACGAACGGACCAACCAATCGTCACCAAAATTGAATCATTTATGTGGTATAACATCACTAAAAACTCCTGTAAATTTCATATAAATCCATTCATAACTTTGAGTCATTGTACAAACAAGACTAAAATCAAACACTGTGAAAAACGGACAAACTAACAAATATATCATCACAAAAATTTGGTCCTTTACTCTTCGTATTACACCTAACAACTCATGTAAATTTCATGAAAATCCGTCCATAGCTTTTTGAGTTATGGCTTTAAGAAAAAAGGCAGACAAACAAATGGATGAACATATTTTCACAAATAGGTAATCATCTTAGTAACTGTTAACATTCCTAACAATCCCTGTAAATTTCGTAAAGATCTGTTCATAACTTTTTTAGTAATCTTGGTGACAATCCGACAGACAAACAAACGCGACAAAAACATAACCTCCTTGGCGGAGGTAATAATTCGATACAACGAAAGGTTGAAAAAAAAAATCATTTAGAATTTTGTCTCAAGTCTCAACTGGATGCAGAGCATATTGTGTTCCCGATAATTCATTAGGATTTTTTTTCTGACAAGTGAATAAATTTGTTAATTTAACACGAAGTATGAAAATATCGATCGTGTATGTATGAGACACTGGAGTACTGTTTTGGTGTTGAAATTATCGGAAAACACCATTTAGTCGGGACACTCCTACATGATATCATAGTCTATCCAGATAACCACTATTGTTAGGTTTTCTTCTATGTCTCAGCTTTTAGAAAATGTTGTTGCGGGAACTGTAATATTTGAAAAAAAAAACTGTACGTCCCTCTGTTTGAAGTATTAAACTTGTATAAGTCCCAGTTGCACCTTTTTATTAGAATTTAAATATTTTCTACGGGCAATTTGATTAATAAAAAGTTTGATTAAGGACTAAAGCTTGCTTGAAGCTGATTTTGTGTACTGTAGTTCGACTTTGTGCTAAAATTTCACTCTGTGCTCTTGGTCGCAACAGCAATGAATCACTATTTTCTAAAAGTTTGCCACAATAACGCTGCTATTTAGTCATTCCAGTAAAGATGCCGTTTTTTATAACGAGACGTGGCTAACCGAGCCTAGTGCTGGGACCGCCGCTACGCAATCGTCCACTGAACTTAGGGCTGGTATAGTGTACACTGCAGAAGCCACATATGCATTTCTACACTGTACTAGTTGCTAGGATGAGGAACTCGCGTGTCATTTCGATACATATATAAAATCGGTGGCGTCTGAGTCTCGCATCCTTGCATAAAGTTATCTGTGGAAATACCCGAAGGAAATACATGGTGTGTCCCCAGCATACGCAACCGGAAGCGAGGATGAGCCAGTTAACGGTCGTTTTGAAATATATATATATATATATATATATATATATATATACAGAGGTTAGGTCCTCCAGGACTGGTTCGCTTAGTGTTCTAATGGCTTCCCAGCACTGTGAACCCGTTAAAACATATAGAATAATAGGAGAACCAGTCCTTGCGCACCTAACCCAAGGTTCTCGGAAGGGGATGTACCTCTATCAGGCCATAACGAAATATATATATATATACGGTGGCACAGATGACATGCGAGCTGCTCGTCCTCGCATCACGTCGTTCCTATGAATGTCCTATAGTGTGGCCCCGGCCGTACACACGCTAGCCAGAAGAACGAGTTTCCTCTGGTACCCGTCTGGACGTTTTGTTGAGCTCTTCTAAACACAGTTTTGAGTTTACAAAATGTGGTGTAAAAATATTAGTCTTGGGCAATTCAGTCTGCCCAGGATATGTAGTTAGTTAAATTTTGGACATGTCTTCAAATTTGGAGGGAATTATACCGGGTTTTGCAAAAGTACCGTTGCATTTCATTTTACATTTCTGTTGTCAGTTTTCAATAGTAAATATAATTAACCGTGACAGAAACAAAAAATTTATCCTTTTTAGGTTGTTTTCACTAGCAGTAAATAGTTGTGAGCTGCAAGTGAGCTTCAATGGAAGCAAATAGCATTGAGACATCTGCTCTCCTCCACGCGGGGCCACATCAAGCCCGCCATCACCATACGGCTGCACGTCAGACGGATAACCGTCTACAAAGTCGTAGATAGATAGAGGAAGGTAATGACCTCAAGGTTCAACCTCGTTTAGGTTCACTGTGTGTCTACAGCCGAGCAACCCGCCTCCTTAATGCTTGGGCCTCGATGTTCGACTTGCCGCTTTTTTTACTTCCATTGACTCACGTGCATCTCAATACCATTTATTTTAGTGAAAATTGCCTAAAAAGAATTTTAGGTTAGCTTCACAGAGAATTAAATTTCCTACTTAGAACTGAACACAAACGTGTAAAATGAAGTGTAACTGAACCTTTGTAAAACACGGTACCTCAACATTCTCTGAAAGTGTGTGATATTTATGTTTACGCATAAACGTATTCGGACGCATGCTCACAACACCTGTAACTGATGAGGTCTTTGCAGTTAAACAAACTATTACCAAGAGCTTTCAGGTGCAATTCTAAGTATGTTTGCTGGTGTATTCTTAGCCCCAAATAAGCTCAAATACTGTTCAAGTTAGCTGCATTAGATAAATAGTATTATGCTAAGAAGAATTTTAATTTTACCTGATGCTGATCGTTTTAGTGTCACAAGGAGGCACTGACGGCAGAGATATTTATCTGACTTACGGTTACTAACCGAATTCCGACTGTGTGAAGCATCTCCAGATCACTGCTCCACCCATAAAATCCTACACATTTGGAGTACTTGCTTGTTTTGTATTCTCTTTGCAGCAGGATTATTCATTTTTTTCTGGGGGATAATTTATGTTTGCTGTCGCAGAGAGAGAACGTGCAATACTGGCTATCAGTGATACTAAAGGCAACTATTGTCACCATATTATATTGCTTCCAAATCGTGGTGAAAATATCAGTAGCATATTGTTTAAATTATAGCTATATTTTTTCCAACGGCAAGAGCATGGCAAACTGTTGGGCAAGTGAAAGTACTTAATGGTCTTTGCTTCAGTGTATGATTATTAAAGCTGTTGTATGATATGCAGGTTCAACTGGGTTCCACAGAGTTTTCATTTAGCCATTTTAAAGTGTATGCATATGCAACGATAATACTTAATATTTATTACTTCTTTACCGCTACGCCTTTTCTATTACATAACAATGGAAACTTCTTTGCTACAGATAAACAATTCCTGTATGCTGGCTTCACGAAGCTTAATTGGCTGCTAGATTACTATTGAATGTTGATTCAGGTGTGCACGGCATTTACTCAATTCCCGTTTCCAAAAGTGACTACATATCTACATACGCACAGATGGTGCTCATACCGTAGCTGAAATTATGCATTTAAGCTAGAAGGAATTGGGAGCAAATGGGAAGTAAGAATTGGGAGCAAATGGGAAGTAAGAATTGGGAGCAAATGGGAAGTAAGAATTGGGAGCAAATGGGACGTAAAAATTGGGAGCAAATGGGAATTAAGAATTGGTACAATAATCCGTTATTATTTCTAGGAGGCTGTGCAGTTAGGACTAAGTCTAGTTAGGACTCGTTTGCTGTCCCAACTGTGAGAAGAAACCACTGAATGGACTTCCCATGGAGAGGTACACTCAGGCTAATCTTGACTACCGCGGAAAGAAAGAGAAATCGCTACGAAGGTTGTTGTGGGCTGCTGTCGGCACTTCCTAAGCCTTGAACACTAAGTGACAAACTGGATCTTGTTTTTGAGTTAAAATTTAATAGTTAATATGCAATAATGTGTGATAAATTTAATGAGACATAGGATTTTTAATCGTATGTTTCTTACCAATTTTAAGATTGCAGTATTGTATTTACGGCTAGGCGTACGATAGCAACAGTGACAGTGACACTAAAGGGAAGTTACCCAAACGCCGAACTAACTCTATCTCTGAACAAACGGTTCTTATTTCATGGGATTATGATTTTTTACCTATGAAATATAACTGTTTGTTCGGATATAGAGTTAGTTCGGCAATAGGGTAATTCCCATACATGTGATTTCTCATTAAAAGTCATCTTAATAATTTCTGCCAAATGGAAAACTGGAGCACTCAGAGAGCACACTTACGATAAATAAGACTGTGTTTACGAATAATACAAGTTGGTCCTGAAACTAGATTTTCCTTTTTTTTTTTTTTTTCTCGCCAATATTTGGTCGTTCGTGCCTCTGGACAGTAAAGGCGGGTGCACACGAACTCAAAAGTTGCCCCTCCGCACAATTCTACATCCGATTACGTTGCCGCAAACATGGCTTCGGCTTGCATGGGTCTCGGCCACAAAGATGAATATCTAAAATACGAGACAAAATTTTTATAGTTCGTATGCGATGACAGGTGCAAATGACCAAGCTTTGAGTACATGTCCTATTTTTCAGTTAGTTTAGGTAAAACTGCAAAGTTAAAATTATTATCCTTTGGTAAATTATAAAATTAAGATGAAGTCGACATGAACTAATATAAAACTTTGACGTTTCGGAAGCATCCTTCCATTTTCAAAAATCTAATAAAACATTCTAAGGATA
>LQNS02278099.1:1365962-1409841 GCA_001587735.2 Parhyale hawaiensis | reverse complement strand
ATCGTACACGTGCACCAGTCAACAATAACCCAATATGCCGTCATTTACAATGACGGCTCGGGACACTAGTAAAAGCTATAAGTTAATTACCCCAACCATTAATATCGAAAGATAGGGTTTTCTGTGAACTGCCCTGTACACAAACTGAATATCAAGGTGCCGAAGATTTGTGACAACTCCGCAGACCAAAAGTTTCATTCTTAATTGATACCCTCTCACTCATTTCTTCGATACGCAGTGGGAAAGTAATACAAAGTATGCTCCAAATACTCTATTCTCAGTCAAACAACACATCGGTGACCTGAAAGCAGTAACAACTTCAAATTCATTCATGTTGTGCCCCCCCCCCCCCCCCCCCCCCCCGAGATCCAATCAAAGATATTTCTACCTGATACTAAAATTGCAACGCGCGGATGAATGGAAGAACGTATTACGTGTGTATGAAATCACAAGCAGAATAATCTAAATGGCATACCTTTCACCAACTAAGTTTGTGAATTATTTTTTGGACCTCCTCGTGCATTTCTACTGCGCAGCGAAAACTGCCGCGACGTTGACCCCCAACAGACTGAGGTTGGAAGCCTTTCGCTATCAGCAGCACAGCTCCTCTCTAAATGCCTTTAGATGGCTGAAGATAAGCTGTTACTTAGCAACTGGCCAGGTCTGGACCCCCTTAGGCCTTTGGTAAACAATCTTATTTTAGTTCGCAACTTGTGCAATTTATTTACTCCTTCGGTGAAACTTTCAAACTCAATACAAAGTGATACCACTTGACGAGAATTTGGCATTTCTGAAAAATAGATTTTGGATTGAACATAAGCTGGCCCCCTGTGTGCGTGGCCAAGCTACAGCAGGTATTTCCGAACATGGTTTGTGTTAAAGATGATCTCGATAGGGTAAGCCACAAAAGGGTCTTACACTAATGACAGCGCACTATAAATAGGGTGAGCCTGTAGCGAAGACACAATACGGGAAAATCCTCTTCCATCTGCAGACGCGTTTATCCACTCCAGTTCAATATGAGGAAGGTGAGTTACAACTACGATGTAAAATGAAAATATAGTACCTACTAATGTGATTTAGAACATGCAAATCGGGATTCTATGCTGTAGCAGCAATATGACACTAGTTAAATAGAGAAAATACTTAGAAAAATATATTTTCCCAACTTTACCATTATTAAGCATAGTGTACATGTTCAAGCGTATAGTTTCTACAAGAACTGAATAAACAATACATGAACATACTTTATATTTAGGCATAATTATTCTATCAGAAACGATGCATAGTACAATTATGCACCCTTCTAACGAAAACAACGCCCTAAATTTTTTCCTTCTTTCAGAAGGAGACTCCCTGCATCAAGCCTCAACTATTGCAATTTTTGCGTTATTTTCTCTTAAAAATATAACAGAGGTAAAAAGATATAACGTATAGAGCTTTTATTGTGACTGGCTGCTAGTTTGGTTTCGAGGAGGAAGCAAGGACAATTTTTGTAATTACAGCACGATAATGAAACTTACAGATACCGTCAGAAGTTTCCTAGAGTCAGCGGCAAATGCTGTAATTATTGCACACACTACATAATTACGATATATTATCGTTTCCAGGTTGCTTTCCTCCTGCTAGTGGCAGCTGCCTACGCTTTGCCGGTGCCCCTAACCCTGGAAGAGCGGTTTCCAGTGGAGCCATTCCCAGGATTCCCAGGCTATTCAGAAGAGCAAGGCCAGCAAGAGGTGGCCCGGGCCCAAGTCCCCGCAGATATTGTAATCCGCGAACCAGAACCCATCAACGTAGTCCAGCCAACCTCTTTTGGTGGCGGTGGTCCTGTATTTCTGCAAGGCTCTTCTGGGTTCTCTTTCCAGGATGGATTACCTGAACTTTCTGTAGCCCCAGCTATTCCGGTTGCCCCGATCCAACCCGTGGATATTTTCCAGCCTCAGGTAGCCCCTGTAGTCCTCGTGGACCCCGTGCCGGTCCCCGAACAACCTGCGGTCCGTGCATCTCCGATCCTCCCTCCTCACGCCCGGCCACAATCACACCGGGACCTTCATCGAAAGATCCCAGCTGGACGGATCCACCCCAAAGACAATGAAGGGGCGATCATAATTTCCCAGTCTCGCTCAGAGCCTGATGTGATCGGGATTGCCTCGCATTCGTACGAGACCAGCAACGGAATCCTGGCCGAAGAAAAGACTTACAGAGATGAAAACGGGTTCTCTGTCGTCGAAGGAGCCTACAGGTACGTAATAAGCGTTGCTATTTAGGTATCCTGGTTGGCTCACCGTTGTTGAGGGTTTCACAGACAAAAAGTGTATAGATGCTGCTCTTTCTACCTATAGGGATCAGAAAAGTTCAGTAACTATGATGGCTTTAACAGGATACGTTAGTAATCTATGTATTGAGACCTTGAATAATTGAATATCCTAGTGCGCTAATATACAGGTGAATAATGTATTCAGGAAATTCCTCCTAGAAAAGTTTCATATTTTGTATTTTGTAGAAATATTTGACTTATAGCCGGTTTTACCAAAGCAAAAGCGAGGACATTCAGCCGGCAGTACCATTACCATATGGGCTCGTAGTATGAGCTCGAGACTCCATTAAGACTGTGTACGAGATCTTTGCTCAATATCTCTCATACTTTTATTTATTCAATACTGCCGGCCAAAAATTTCTGCTGAAACTCTAGTTAGTTTAGTCTGAGGAAGCAAGAAATTATAAGCCAATACCCCCATAAGCAAAAATATTCGATTTCCACTGCTATAACAGTTTCAGCTTAATCCTCAGCTGATGTAACAATAGTCCCCGCGGACACCCACAGCCGCAGCACAGCTCAACCTCTTGTGACGTCACTGCGACAAGCACCGAAGAAATAAATTTCCGGAGCATGAGAAGACAGCTGGAGACAGCGCTGTTGTCTATACATCCTCGCTTTTACTTCATTAATTGTTGTAGTAAAAAGATTGAGAAGATATTCAAGCTAACATCGTAATCGCTCGCCTTAATGGTTGTTAATTCCACTATACTAATTGACAAATATTCACAGGAATAATAACAAACATTTATGTATGATTGTATGATGATAGTGATAATATTGGGGTAATAAATGATGTTGGTAATTATACAATTTTTCGTAAAAATGTTGGTAATAATTCGTGAAATTATTATTATTATTTTTATTTTTTCAGCTACACCTCACCTGAAGGCAAACTCATCTCCGTGCGCTACATCGCCGACCGTAATGGCTACCGCACCTATTAAGTCTCCGGCGGCTGGCAGGCTCTTCTTGAGATGTGACAAGTCTATGCACATCGCTCGGGAAACATCGGTGGTACTAATCGTTTACTGCTTACTTTGTCAGCTGCATAACCACAGCAAAAGTCGGCTATAATATGCTCATTGGCAAAATTTTGTATGCGTTATGAAATTTATGTGAATGCTTTAATATCGAATACACGCAGTAACTTTCGAAAAGAAACAAAAATATGGAAAATTTCTGAAAATAAAAACGCAAAGTCAGTAGGACCGTAAGCTTTAACTAGGGAATCCACGTGCATTGGTTCTTGCTGTAGATAAAAAAAAATTGTTGTTAGACTCCAGAGTCGTAGCTTTTGCTTAAATACTCTCCTTTTACACGGCTGCGATCGACCACCGGTAATCAGAGGTATGGCGTCAAAGACGAAAGGTTCATGCGAGAGTTGCAAATAGAGAATTGAAAAAGACGTCAAAGTTATTATAGATGGAATAATGTTTCTAGTTTTAATTACAAAATAAATATCGGTTTATAGAACTACCCTCAGTAGCAACAACACTTTCTAATCTTGTGTATGCGGCCTAAAATAGATCATATGAATGTGATTCTTTTCATGAAAAAGGTATGTTTGATTTGAACTTAGTACACTAAAATTGAATAAATGCTTTTCTATTACTTTCCTTTCACGTGCTGTAGGCCTTATATTTTAAAATCTACTTAAGTAATATTGTTGATTAGGTCCTACAGAAATTTTCATCCCCGTAAATACTATGACATTTGTAATGAAAGTGTGGTTTTTCGGTCTAAATAATCAAAATAATTATCAGGTCATTCTTGTATTAACTAAATCATGTGTCCAATATCTTAGAACCCGCAACACCATAACAAGTTAGTTCACCTTAATACTAACTTCAGAGAAAATAAGTACAGATGTACAGACATGTTTAAAGTGTACAACCGAGGATGAAGTTAATATAAGGTCAAAGTGTCTCTACAAACAATAAAACCTACGGCATAATTAGGTGCTCTGTTACCTTGGAGCGAGTCAAAAATGAAACGATATGAAAAATGAAAGAACTTTGAATAGTAAAACAAGCTCATGCACTCGTCAAAACCTACATATTTTCTGCTATCTTTAGAAATTTTGTCAAAATAAGCAACCGGCCGTGTCAACTCTCTTATAACGTCTGCCTATACGTTAGAACGTATTCACACCTCTTTCATTATTATTATATTGGTCACACGTCTTTCATATAAACGCGTTCACTCATCCACTAGTCCGAAAGTTTTGAAGCGTCGTTATGAGCACAACTTTATGTGCACCACAAAAAGTTATGAACGCGCTGGCTAACCGTCGAATCAGTTTCCCCACCAAGCGTCACTAGGCAAGTTACGGATATCGCTTCAAATTTGGAGCGAACCAAAACTGACAAAACAGTGCAATTTTCTGCTGTACCTAAGGCACAGTAACACGTTCGCAAGAGGGGATGGATGTGGGGGAACAAGATGAAACCCAACGTGTAAGATCGGCCATGAAGGGAAAAATTATGGCAAGTGCGACAAAGACAAATTTGGAGCATTGATTTCTTTTCTTTTTCTTCTTTTTTTTTGCCATTCAGACTACGTACGTACAGTCAACGATCAATTACGGTTGAAATTTTTTTTCTAGTTTTTTCACTGGCATGACAAGTCACAAAAGTGTAAGTCAAGCAATGTGCAGTGCAGGTATCGTCGATTGGCTCGTCGAAACGAGCTGAGCTAAGTCCTGAAAGTTGGGCTTCTCAGAAATTGTAAACTGGAGCGTTGGTTTCGATACTTTGAAAAAGAGTATTCAGGTGATAAAAAGGCAACCCGATTACGTCTGGACTGCTGAGAAACCATTTGATTTAGCAGTATCGACTTTTTAGACGGCTCAGAAGTAATGAATTAAGGGCTAAAACCTGAAATAATTCAACGAGTTGGAGCCTGTGTAACTATTGTCTTAAGATGAGGATAAATTAAGCGTCGTGGACCAAATTTTTATGGCTAATGATGACACCTTACATATACTGAAAGAGGTACATGAAGCAATCGAAAAGTTTATGAAAGTTAGGAGTATGCTTACAAGATTCTCTCTGTTCTCATCTGAACTTTTTTAAGTGGTTCTTGTTACTGTTACAAGAACTGAACAACAAATCATCTCATATTTATAATTTTTTGTTTTTCAGCCGATGAAGTCCAATGCGAAAGTTTTAACGCTGACGAGAATGAGAGTAGAAGAGATTTGTACATTATTTATAATTGATTTACTATTAGAAAAAAATTTATCCCAGCATGTTTCTGTTTCCATAACTTTCCCGCATTTTCAGCAAAACCGAATAAGGCTCCTTCAGGACTTCTGTATTTAAACCTACTCACTCGGATGACACTAAAGAGAGAGGTAAACCTAGGACCCCCGAAATTCTAGCAAGGAGCACCACCGAATAACATATGACTAACCTGAATGCCAGCAGATCCATTTTAAAAAAAATATGACTAGCAGGGCTTCGTTGAACACCTATGGGTCTACATAGCGGAGCATTCGTCACTCAAGTAATCCTATGGCGACAATGATAGGGAGTTGAACCGTAACTGAAATAGAGTTTGAAACATAATAGTCAAGAACGTTATAAGCCTCATTATCAAAGCTTCATTTATAAATTACTTTTTGTCACAAAGCAACAATAGTGCCCGAGCATCTGAGACTGAGCTAAATTACACTAACTGAAAAAGATCACAGTACAAACAGCGAAAATTATTTATAAAACATTGCGCATCCGTGTATGAACTTGTAAATGGATGACTGGCTACATTAACACTCACTTGTCCTGTCAATGCTCGGTCCCACAGAAGTTACGGATGGATTACGAACGAATCGAGGGTGCCAAGTTTGCTAGGTTCCTTCTGTCCGCAATCATTCGCAGCCAAACGGACTTTTTTCCACAATACTGTGCGGATATGAACCGTATGAATGGCACATGTATTGAGAATGTGTCGCGGATTTATTACGAACAAAAGCAGAATGCATTGCGGAAGCCATCCGTGGGTGAAAAATACCGTTATATCAGGCTGATTATATTGCAAATATTGATGATATAATACGGGAGGAGCTTTGCATGCGACGTGCTTGCCATTTATGGCCCCAATAGTGTGCGGGAAGTTCCATCTCTGCATCCATTCATTGGAAGGTTGGCGCCATCCTTCTTCAGTGGTAGGGCGTGTGACCTGCCATCCAAGTACTCGTCCAACATAGCCTCACCAGATAACAGCTGACGAGAGTCAAGTTCTGGTTAACTTTTATATACAATCTTGGGTTTCCGCAATCGAACCGGTATGCGTTCGCTGATTATGCGCTATGAATTTGCAATGCATTCTTATAATTCGTAACATGCATGTGATAGGTACGGTATACATTCGGTATACATACGCGATACATACGGGCCCATTCCGCTACCAACACGCAATTGCTCTAGCGTTTTAGATCAAGGGCGAACATAGCGAAGAGCAGCGAATGTATTGCGTATGGATTGTACATGTATTACGCATGTATTGCGAATGTATTACGGAATCTCATTCCCAACCAAAATTTTGTGCAGCTTAAAAATTTGGGTGCGGATGAACCAATCAGCGCGGGCGCATTGAGAACGTGTGCGGAGGTTGAGCAGCTGATTGGAGGATGATTTACGAATATTGCGTATGTACGACGGATGCCTACCAATTTCATTCGTAATTTACTCGGAAGGCCTGTGGGACATGGTCTTTAAACAACCAGACCTGCTATGCGAACATATCACAGGTAGCAATTTAATAACTCTTTTTTGCGTGTAAATATACACATATCAATGTTCAGCAGAGCAATCGGAGTGAGCGAGGGTAAATACACTGGCAGGTAGGTACGTACTGTACATGCAAAACGCAATTAATCACATAATAAAGTACTTTTGTATATATTAGTCGCTATACTTTCTACCCAGAGAGAAAGCGTATAATTGCACGAAGCGTTACTTCAATTGTCGTAATTAAAAACACTTTAAAACCTCCTTTTAGAAATTGGAAAAGTTGTGCATACATTAATTAATATATATACTTTCACAAATCCTTGGAGAATTAACAGAAAATACTGCAACAAAATAGCAGCCTTTTTTATCAATCCCCATGCAGCAAGTAGAATAATTCCACTTCCTATAAATCAGGCGACCCCCCGCGATGTTATTCTCACGTTGTTCTTGCTGCCGTCACAGCAGTGGCTTGAATTCCGGAATATTTTTTGCAAGATCTTGCTTTCCCTCTTTTGCACCGACAGTTAAATAAAATTAAAAATGTCATATGGGCTTCAAAATTTTGGGTCTTTCATCACCAGAAGCAGGGACTTCAGATGGTTACAGTTAAGGGCTCTGCAGCATTTGCAGTCCTCGCTGACAACCGCAGTGCTGCGGGTGTGTCCACCTCTTATTGACTACTATTATGATAATAGTAGTCCTTGACATATATATATATAAATAGAATTATATCGGCCTCCACCGTCATTACATGGTGGCAGGATAAAACAACCTCATCGAAACTCCTGGGGCCGGATGCTCAGAAGCCTTGTTACAAGCCCCGTTACTGTACAGTTAGTCATAATTCGGAAGTTTAAGCTTGCATTTCCGAGCAGAACGATATCAGAGGAAAGAGCAAGGGACATATAGCATGCCAAGAGAAACGGGAACCCATGCACGAAGGTTTTGCCACACAGGATCAATGCACATGGGAACAGCAAGTCGAGAAAAAAAGAGAAACAGAATTAAGCATGAGCAAGTAGGAGTATGAAATCGGGAAGGAGGCAAAGTGGACACGAAAGAGAGACGTCCCGAAGGCCTAGCAAATGGCTGAGGTAACCTACACGGGCCCCCTGGGGTTGCCTGGCCCCATAGCATAGGATGGACGAACCTAAACTAAGCTAACCCTACGGCCTATGGCCCATCCTATGCCTCCTGAGGAGGCGTAACTGTATAGCTGCTGCCAGGCACCGATGCAACCATGTAACTGCTGAAAATTTACATTTTCACTCCTCGATTCAACATCTGAGTCTGTCTGTTATTTAACCATGCTTCGGTTGGAGGTTCAAACCACTTTGATCAAAACTTGGTGAACATCAGTTCAAGAAAGTGACAAAATCTGAGCTGCGATATCGGTTCTTCTTCAAGGAACTGTACAGTTTACGTTACCGTAACTTTACGAGGCTTTTGTGCACCCGGCCCCTGTTTCTTCCAGTCGAAACTATTGCTGTGAGATAAATTATTCCAATCTGGTGTACACGTTGCCACTTCGACGTGCATCAGCAGCCTACATATCTCAGGTTTCAAAAAATTGGTGAGACAACGGCCCTTTTATCGTCCAATACGTCAAGTTTTCGTATCTAATCTTTCATATTAGGTCCAAAAGGCTACCCAGTCAGCCAATCGAATAATTAAGCAAGCAACCAAAAACTGTATTGATTTGTATTGGCCTAATTAGCAGCATGCGCTGCACACATATACGTAAAGTTCGCACCACCGCCACGGAGCTCTTACCTTAATTGTTGGTAAGCTCACAATCATGCATGGCTGTGAATGGGATCAATTAATACCACACAACTTGTGCTGTTTTTAATTACGTTTAATTTCTTGGAAAGGAAGTTGTTCGAAAACATAACATTTACCCGGCAAAATCCGGGAAACTTAAAAGTGATAACTGAATTGCCATTTAGGCCCCAACAATGAAGTTTAACTTTGGTTCAATATAAGAGGTGTACCTTGCACTTAGCACAGGTGAACTGTGACCTCCAATGTGGCCAGCTAATTATGTTAACGAAAAACTGAGGCCACAGCCCTCTTGCTTTGTGTTGCTCTTGTATAGCTGGGTAGCAAATTACCGTAATTTCTTTCCCTACCGTAAGTACTGTGGAGGCACCATACAGCACAGTGACGTAAAAGAGAGCCCTACAAATGTTACTGTAATTGAAAAAGTCTAATTTGAAAAGTAAGCAGGTTTCACAACGGTGTTTTTTTTTAGGCTACTAAGATATTCTCTAAATCCCCCAGCGTTTCTTTAGTTAACTCATACTAGTCCTATATATATAGCAACTAGAGCGCACTTTGCCTACCTCGGTACGGGAAAATTATAAAAAAAAAACACCCACTTTACCCTTTCCAGTTAATCACTCGCGTGATTGATTCATGCATCAAAATATGTAATGATCATTATTAGTTCCTGCATAGGTCTATATTTTACTAGTTTGAGCTCGACGTAGTATACATCTTATTACTGAATGCATTCTAACAGTTGCATAAGTGAGAAACTATAACCCCTGCATGTAAACAATTTCGTCTTCGACATTACGACCCAGCAGACAACAATCAACAGCGCCGTCAAAACTTTGAACTATTGCTTTTCTTTATTTTTGGAAGTGAAACGAAAAAATCACCCTACATTGCAACAAAAATCTTTTACACTTCGCAGAAAAAAATTATGCGTACAAATATTTCAAATAAGCTAACACAGTTACGTTGTACGCATAAATAGGAATAAAAACACAATTACTTGACAAGCTGAAAATATGTGGGGCTAATTTGCAAAAATATACGTCCCAGAATATTAATTTTGGCATGGCTCACTGAATGTAATAACTTCTAATGTCATACCGTTTCACAAGTTGGTCCTCCACCATCCAGTAAGATCCAGTACTCGGTAGGTGTACTGATTCCTGAGAACTGTTGGATATCTTTATGATTTTTCCTCACGAGTTGACACTTAGTTTGGGGAGATATTCGCAAATGGAAGTGTGACGTAAAGTGACAAGACAAGGCCTATCGCTCCCTTAAGCCTTTCTGCCAAATTACTGAGGAGTATATAAAGGTGTCGCGTAGTGAACCCGCCATACTCAGAGTTGCAGGACTGAAGACATCACTTGTTGAATTCTCACCGCAATGAAGACCGTGAGTACTTTTCTCATTTAGAAATGAAACCTTTAATTTTACCAATGCCAGGTACGAAAACTAAAAATTTCCAGTGTAATGTTTGTTAAATGAAATTATAAGGCCATAAATAATTGTAATCTGTCTTCCATGTTGCTTTACTTATATATATTTTCTCGCTGAAATAAATTTTTAACAATTTTCATTTGGCAAAAAAAAACATTAATTGTTAGGAACAAATAAATATGTTGATGTAGATATTGCTGAGAGGCAACAACTGCAGACATGACAGTAAATTGTAACTGTGTAGCAGCTGACTCAAATAGTTGCAGCTCTTGTTGTCAGTGTAGCTATTCTTCAGTGAGTACAACTAGGCGGTAATTTGGAGTACGATTTTGTATGTGAGTGCTTTCGTTCACTTGGCTCCTATAGAACTTCGATAAAGCATCCTATGGCGTCCGACATAACATTATTGGTGTTTGTACTGTACGTGTGCAAGAGTTTAAGCTTATAGTTGCCAGCTTAGGTATTCATTTCTATCAGCCTTGTAGTACTTTTTTTACTTTAAAAAGAGAGCAATTAGAAATTGTTCAGGTTCATATCAAGCCGTAAAGCTATGATTGTTAGCATTTTCATTACTTTTTGTGCACCAAGCAGTATTTAAAGAATTAATATCGTTATATTTAGACAAATTTTTATTTGTTGAGAGATTTGGTGGCATGAAATAGCAACTACTCTAGCCGAAATCGTCAGCATTTCTATGTTCCTCTTTCGCTAAAAGTGACATCTTCTTCTGTTCCAGGTTCTCTTGCTGCTCTCGGTGGCCCTCTCGGCCTCGGCCTTGCCTCAGCTCATCTTTGATGGGTCTGGAAATTTTGACAACATCCAACTTCAACAGGAGGCCCAGTCCTCCCGTCCCCGTATTGTGGACCAGAGGCGCCTGGTGAGGCCCGAAGAGGCCCGCGTCGTCTCTTTTGACAGGCAGGACCCCGACGCCTCCGGGTCTGCTGGGATCTCCTACGAGACCGACCACGGCCTCAAGGTGATCAGCAGAACCAAACCTGACAGCGATGGGTACAACTCCGTCAGTGGATCTTACTCGTGAGTACCAACCACCTCTGTCATTATTTCAACACGTTGCCTACAAACTTATAGAATAATGAACCAATACATGAATTTCTGAAGAATATGCTGGTATACACATATGCCAATTGCACCCGGTCGAACATATCTGATGAAAATATCGATATGCACTGAGAAAAACCAATTGTAAGCAACATGGTAAGTTATTACGTGTGTTTTTGATAAACGTGTTGATTATTTGTATACATACACCAAAGACAAATATAAGCAACGTGTATAAGCTCTAGCCATATGCCTTTCACGCTTAATTAGGATGTTTGTATCCGTAAGTCTTACTTTCGGGCTATAAGAGGCTAATTAACCATAGTGAATTAGTATTGTTCCGTATCAGAAAATCAGTGGTGGAAAACTGCGAAAATTAAAAAAATAATAATAATTTCATTAGATGGGTTGTATTAGAAATTTATCAGACAGATTAAGAAATTCTATTTTTAACTGCAGCCACTAGATGATCCTCAAGAAATTGTCACATTTTATTGATACATTGACACGGTGTGTTAATTACGCTCCGCCCCAAGTAATTTAACAGAAATTATCCCTTGGTGGGATACAAGAAAGTTTGGTTATCTCGCTTCTGAAAATACTTGTGTAAATAGATTTCCCTCATTCCTTAAATTTATATTTTAGTTAGCTACGTTTTGTTGAATACTAAAGACTTCAGTACTAAAGATTGCACATGTTTCCTTAGGACTGGGCTTTAAATTTAGCATTATTCTTTTCTCTACTATAGTACATAGCACTTAAGTATGCGTCCGCCACAAAATCAGGCTAATAGACCAAGTGAAGTCAAATATTTTTATAATCAGTGCACTGTTTTCCTCTTATCACTAGCTGAGTTCCTGAACTTGTCCTTTCATCCAGGACTCAGTAAAACTTGCGATAATTTGTTAAGTCATAACTCAACATATTATATACAACAGACACTCTTCTATTAGATTTACTCGATATTTCTATGAGTAACCTATTAATTCAAACTTGGATTGCAGATACTTTGATGCTCAAGGCAAGGAAATCGTAGTCCGGTACGTAGCGGATCGTGACGGTTACTGGGCAGAGGTGCCGATCCCTGAGGGGATCCCACCCCACGCTGCTGAGCAGATCCGACGGGGTCAGGAGGAGCACCTGAGGGCCCGCGAGCTCTTCAAGCGCCTTCGCCTCAGCAGGCAGAACAACGCCTAAGCTCCTGCAAAGTCGTTCGATGGCGCGTTTGGTAGTTTGAAGTTTTGATGCTTTTCTTCAGCTCTCTACATAGCACACTCATCTGGCCCAACAATGTCCATTTATTAGAATTCTACTCATTCTGATATTTTGTATATTAGAATTGGGTTCGGGACAATATTCGTCTTATCCCCCACCTGAACTTCAGAATTATATAAATATATTTTGATTCGTTGAAAATAACTGATTAAGAACATATAGGTCTTTATTTGTGAAAATCCTGTTTATTTTTATCAAATTTTCGCCTTTTCAGTTTCTTAATTTACCCGTCGGAGCGCACTGCTGATTTAGCTTAGGTCACATGCGTATACGCAAGAGCCAAATTTGCCCCTCTTTGGGCCATACTGTCGGGTAGTTAGGCATAAACCCCTTCATAATATCGGGCAGGTTAGATAAGGCGTAGGCCTAGTTTGCCTAATTTCCATAAAAAATGGATATCATTTTCATTTTCAGAACGCCTCAATTATGCTTGCAATCACTTTTTTATTCTATAACTCGGGTGGGGGATACGACGAATATTAACCTTAGGGTCGTAATAATTGCTCAGAAATTTTTCATTGTGAAGCTTAAAAAATATGGTAACGCTGTTGCTGTGCTAGCCCATTTTGTAATGTTTTCAGTAAATTAAAAGAAATTTTTTTGCTTAGTTTTTATTTCGGATGCTAGTTACTGAATTTCATCATATTCGTCACCTATAACCATTGACCTTTAGGCGAACACAAACTTCAGAAAATAATGTTGGTGCTTTCGTCAAGATTCCTTTCCTGAATTTTACAGCCTTTGTCTTATTTTGATATATTTTTGGCAGTGAAATTCACATGAAACTAAACAATGTACATTACTGGATGCAAATCTGCAAATCTCAATCTGCAAATACCGGGAAACAATTTAGAGATTTATCTAAACCCACCACAACATACATTTTTAAGCGTATCGACAGCCTATCGTGCTTGTCGGCGTATGACAGCGATGATGCATCAGTAAAAAGTGGTAATTCTGCCGGAAACCACTCTCACAAGTCATTTGACAAACCCTTAAATAAAAATACGCATCAATCCACTTCGATGGGACGCAAACCCCGCTATACAAATTCGTCAACCAAGCATCAAGTCAAAGTCATTAATTAATATATCGTCGTTATGGACTAATACTACGATGGAACTTGCAATCTTGTACCATGCGTAACGAGCTGAAACTACTACTAAAAACCTACTCCCCAGTGTGTGTCTGCTTACAGGATACACGCATTGGTAATAATCACCCTCTATTCCCACCAACTCATTATAAAATTATAACATCTCCCATCACTCGTCGTGATCAGCATGAACGTGGGACTGCCATCCTTATTCATCGATCTATATACTTTGAGCCTTTAAATTTGCGTACCAATTTACAAGTAGCTGCAGTGAAACTATTCCTACGGAAGATTTATACTGTTGGATCAATATATTTGCCTCATGTTCGAGTTACTTTCGAACAATTGAACGGCCTTATCGCACAGCTAGATCCCCCATCTCTTCTACTTGGCGATTTCAACGCCAGGAGTCCGATGTGGGGTGACACTATATTAAATGCCTGTGGACGATTAGTTGAACTACTGCTAGCTCATCCTACAGTGGCATTATTAAATTCTGGAGTCCCAACTCACTACCATTGCCAAACAAATACTGTCTACCATTGACTATTCTTTGTGTTCACCTGAATGCCTTGCTGATTTTGAGTACGGCGTGTGTGGCAGCCTATATGACAGTAATCATTATCCTGTATTGCTTCGCCTGCAGACTGGTGAACCACTCAGAAAAAGAAGCCAACGTTTCAACTTTGCGGAAAACAGACTGGTTTAACTTTGAATCACTGACACGAGTCATTAATACCGTTGCCGTCGTTGCTGACGACATAGATGGGTCGGTTGGGGCGGTGACTGGAATTCTGGTCGATGCCGCGGAGGCATCTATTCCAAGAATTAGTTTGAATCTTGGTCGACCACCTGTTCCATGGTGGGATGCCGAATGCGATGCGGTGAAACGAGATAGAATTAGGGCGGAACGAGCGTTAGTGCGCTGCCCATCTGTTCGTAATTGTATTCGATATAATTACGCGCGGGCCCAGTGCTGTAGCACTTTCAACGACAAGAAGACACTCTCCTGGCAATCTTATCTGTTGAGCATCAATGCAAGAACCCCAATGACAGCTGTATGGAAAAAAGTCAAGAAACTGTCTGGGAGGTTCTCAATGGAACCTACGCCTGTGTCGCTGGACAATAGCGGTCGGGTCATTTCCGACCCAAGCGATGTTGCTTCGCCGATGACGAATCACTTTGTGAAAGTAAGCGATACCTGTCAGGGTAACCCTGACTACGCAAGAAGGAAGGCACGCCCAGAAATTATTATACGAAACAATAATGAACATTATAATCATCCTTTGTCCCTGGTAGAACTGAATGACTCTCTCGCCACTTGTGCTGACTCAGCTCCAGAGTCCAGACCACGATGAAGTGAGTTACAGTATGATCAAGAATGCTCACCATATATTCAGGGTTTGCCTGCTGGAATTATATAATAGAATTTTCTTCAGTGGCAACTTTCCTGATGCTTGGCGTCTGTCAATGATAGTACCTATTGTAAAACCTGGCAAAGAAGTAAAACGTGCCAGCAGTTATAAGACCAATTAGCCTTAATAATTGTCTCAGTAAGATAATAGAAAATAATTATTGCCTTAAGGCTAATGTGGTTCCTGGAGGCCGGCCACCACATTGCTAATGAGCAGTCTGGGTTTAGAAATTTTCGGAGTACAACAGACAACCTCGTCCAGTTAGAGACGGATTTGCGAGTGGCAATCTCTCGAAAGTTGCACACAGTGCTTGTATTTTTTGACCTGGAGAAGGCATACGATACTGCATGGAGGTTCAATATAGTGATGCAGCTCCGAAACTTTGGATTGGGAGGCTACATGTTGAGGTTCATTAGGAGTTTCCTTGCTGAACGAAGGATTACCGTCCTAGTGGGAGATAAGTATTCATAACCCCAAAGGCTCATTGAAGGCATTGGCCAGGGTAGTGTGTTGAGTTGCACTTGCTTTTTCATTACCATAAACAACATTACCAGAGATCTCCCCCCCCCCACGATAAAGAGAGCACTATACGTACAGCAGTACCTCACCCTGGTCCCTATTCTTGGACCACCTTTCATCCCATTCCAACTCAATGGTACTATATACTGATGGATGAAAGGTTGAGGACGGAACAGGTTATGCTGTTGTCCATGGCCGGCGAGTGGCTGCACGTGCTCTATTGCCCGTCGCCTCTATTTTTACTGCGGAATTGTATGCAATTCTTGATGCAGCGAGGAGTAACATTGACCGGATAACTATAGTTACAGACTCGCGGAGCTGTGTACAGAGTATCCTCCGATATAACCACAAAAGCTCAATAGTCCGAAATATCAGAAGATTCATGGCTGCTAGCGGCAAACGGTACTGTTTCTGCTGGGTTCCGAGCCATGTAGGAGTTCCTGGGAACGAACGAGCTGATGGTGCGGCGCTGTCTGCTGCGGAACGTGGGCGGCCTTGCAATAATGCTGTACCACCTTCGGATTACAAACCTGTGGTAAAACGAGTGATAGACAATGGGCGGTAGAATGGGAGGAGTTACAGGATAATAAGCTTCGTGCTTTGAAAGCATCAACGATCCCTTTTTCTACTAGCTACCAATCTGTTCGGAAATGGGAAATTAAGCTGTGCAGATTGCGCATTGAACATACGCAATGCACCCACGGTCATCTCGTTGGTGGGGACCCGGCATCCTATTGTGGTGATTGCCTTTACCTCTAACCGTTATTCATATATTATGTGAGTGCCTCAATTATCAACAGGAGCGGATTCGCCACCTTACAAGTGCAGGTTATGAGCCTCGACTAGACTGTCTGCTGGTTGACAGCGGCCCTGTACGTAATGACGGACCTCTATTTAGGTATCTACTGGATACTAACTTATATTATAATATTTGACGAAGGCCGAGCGCTTCGCGTGGCTTCCTTATAGGACCACTACGTGATTAAGGCGTTCGGCTTCATAGAGGTGGGAGATGGGGCCCTTCCTGAGCCTCAACCCCACCCACTATCACAAATCTTATATCCGACTGAAAAGGTTTCATGAGTGGTAACTGTTGAACCGGTCTAAACATGATGAAATTTCTGGATGTGTCTGTCCGAATGATTGTGACTTTGGAGATAAACAGAGGTCTGCTGTTTTACTGGTGCGATTATAGGAGACATATGGTGTATGGTGAGGGTAAATAAATCTTGGAACAACCGCGGACCACTGCATTGATCACGCACAGAGTGGATACGGTGGTGAAACTATGACTATAATAATAAGTTCTGAAGCACGTAATGATCAATGCAGGTCTCGTCTTTTAATTCCTTGAACAGTCACTGGTTGAGATTCTCCATTTTTGAGACTTGGACGTCAACCGTAGACGCACAAACTTCCCCTCGCCAGGGCCTCGTTTCTCCTAACTGACTATATTGAGGGCCCTAGAACAATGGCGACGTAAGCGACACTTTTCAAAATATACAGGAGAGCCACTTAAAGACCAGGCACTGGTGTAATAAGGTACAAAATAATCGACTTATCATACGATTCTCGACCATTTCTACTAGGATTTACGCCTTTCTGACTTCACAGAAGGACAGGTCTCCGTCTATACTATTCGATGGAGCAAAACATACCTTGAAAAATCTGTCGCTTACGCCCCTATTATTCTGAAGCCCTCAATATATTTTGAAGAGGCAGCAGTCCTGAATGACCTGGTGGCGCAGACGACTGAATAACTTTTGTTCCCTACTTCTAGATTTTACAGTCACAGCGTTCACGGCAACATTTGATCTCTTCAATAATTGTTGATTAAATTTTGACTCTGTTCGAAAGAAGGATTAGACGCTAAGGGTACGTTCGATTGGGCCCCAAAATTAAGCCTCCGATGCCTGACATGAGACAGAAGCTCTGGCTCTGCCAGTTTGCAATGTGTTGCACGTGTTAGAAGTAACGTGATTGCGTTGTGGCGGCTGGAGATACCAAGTTACAGAGTAAGATTGAGTTTCTGGAAGTCTCAGTGGTAACCGATGAAGGGTCATTGCATGAACCCCAAATAAACATGTTGAAGTTTAGAGTAAGTCAAACTTCTAGAATATAATTTTGGCACCCAATGCTCTTGAACCCAATTAAGCGAACGCACGAGTTCACTATGTGCTGTTCGACGAGATATCTTCGTTTCTAAAATTCTCCTGCTAATGATTCATGAAAGAAAGTACTGTTTAAATAATTCTTTTTATTCAAAGGCAACACAATTAACACAGATAATTTAAGAATATATATACATTCAAGACACTCTGCTAACAGTTACAGGCATATCATGTACAGTAATTTGCTATTTGTATAATGCAGCCTGGCTTCAGGTATAAGTTCCATTTGAATCAGTTTCACTTTTAGGCCTTCAGGTGTGCACTTGCTCCAGTTGATAGGAACTGGAATGTGTGTGCAGTGGTGCTGTAAGAAAAAAGGGTTACAAGTCCTTTTTGTATATCCTCGGGTCCTTGTAGTCTGTGGCTAGCTCAATCTGCATATACTGTGAGCTATGGACGTGGGTTTGGCTTTAGACTGAGACAAGAATGCTCTGTTTGTTTTCGTGTCGCTATGGATGAACTGCAGGACCATGGCGGGATCGAAAAAGGATGCGATGCGTTTAATAAAAAATACCAAGGAAATTGGACTTTTTTATTGCTGCGGCTGAGGGTTTGCTGCGGCGAACTCGATTTGTTCGATGGCGTGAGGTGGGAGAGGGTGTGGAGTTGGAATGAGAGGAGAGTGCGCCACAAATCCGTTCTGGTCGGCGGTGTACTCGACCATCATCGTTTGGCCATCATCGAGTACGTAGCTGCAATGGAAGTCATAATAAATTAACAAATAATAGTAGTCGTTCTTCAAACAACCCTTGAGTTCTCAGAAGGGGTAAATGTTCCGAATGCTCAAAGGGTTGCAAAGTAAATGATGTTTTTCTTTATCGTCCATGTGTTAACTTGCATTAATAGCTACTGTGCTTAACGGGAGGAATTGGAATGATGAAGTGAAGTTTTTTGTATGCTAGCCGACATTTTTAAGATTCGATAACTACTGTAAGTGAACCAGGAACAGCAGTGTGCTTTTTTATACATATACTAAGTTACTAACTTGAATGTCATACAAAAGTACCCAACTTTTTTGTTGCAACTAATATTGTGTTTGTGCAATCATCTTATCTGCTACCATTTTCTTTACGTTATCCACTTTTTTGAGTAGAACGGTAATTGAAGATTTACTCCTCTTCGCCTGTTTGGAAATGTCCCAGTCTTTCGTTCAATTACCTAATCTTATCTCGTGGACCGTGGCCCTCTCCTGAGACGACAACAATGACAAAGCACTATTCTCAACACAGGTCCACTTCCGCTGCAGCTATAGTCATAATTGTTATTTGGGAAAGCAGTCTAGTTAGTCTTGCTACCCTTTTCTTTTAGCCAGTACTGGAAAGTAAAAAATTTTTAAATAGTTGTTACCTGTACATTCCTCGCATCACCGACGTGCCTTCAGGGCCCTCAAACCCCTCCTTCAGCTCCATGATGCCGTTGTCCGCTTGAATAAAGAAACTGAACTTGGGTCCTTCGGGAGGAGTCTCTTCGTGCTGAATGAGCTGAACTGGCCGACCCGAGCTGAGCTTTGCGGGTCGAGACTGTGCAAGCTGAGTCAGCGCAAGCAGCGCAGTGGTTACAGTAACGAACTGTAGGATAGAAGAGGATCGTCACGTTGTAGCTATGCAATCATATTATTTCTCTTGGAGGTTTGCCTCTTCGCCCATTCGTCAGTCAGCAGCTTATGGTTTCAATATTGCATAGGAGAAAAAGAAAAGTGATGGTCTTAAGCTGCTGGTCTTCACAACTGTCAGATTAGTAGTCTCACTTGGAACTTTTTTTCCCATTGAAGCAAGATCAAGGTATTCGTGTCAAAGAATAAAGTTGCTTATATTCTGCAAAATATCCACATATCTCGAATAGTGACCTATATTTAGAAGCGTTTTCCTACGTTAATGGCTGAATTCACTTCAGTTAGGGCCTCTATGACCATTTTGTAACCATACAATGTATCCTTTAGGCTATTTAGAATTTTTCGTTGCTTATTGCACCTTGCCACTAACGTGTATGAAAATGTGTTCTTGCACAACCCGTTATAGAACTTTTTTTTGTTTGTTTGCTGTTATTTCATACAATAAAATTGCATTTCATCTAGTTAGCATATTAAACCGGATCAGCACACTGAAACAAAGCTGCAATTCAAAATCAAGTTATCTATTATGGCCTACCTAACTTATTAAATCGTGTACTAGCTAATATTCATTGAGATCTAAAATGTTTTGACTATTGACTTCATGGCCAAACTAGAGAGCAGTCTGAGATTACATACCTCCGCCAAGCTAGGCAACGGTCAGGAAAAATTCAAATTGGTTCTGAAACCATCATTTTCTTGGTATCAATACCTAAATCTAATCATTTGTGCCTTTTGATAGTATTAACAATTTCTGTAGTTTTCCTGGAGATCCGTTCTTAAATTTTTGAGTTATGCTGCTAACAAACAATATGACAAACATAAGTCAAGGACACAAACGGACCAACCAATCATCACCAAAATTAAATCATTATGTGTTTTTACATTAGTAACATCTCCCGTAAATTTCATAAAAATCCGTTCATAACTTGTGAGTTATTGTGCTGACGAGCCTAAAATCAAAGAACAGTGGAAAACAGACAAACGAACAAACGTACCACAAAAATTTGGTCATTTACTTTTCGTATCATACTTAACCACGAATTTCATGAAAATCCATCATCAACTTTTTGAGTTATGGCCTTAAAAAAAAAACAAGCTGACAAACAAGCGGACGAACGGATTTTCACCAAAAGTTAATCATCTGTTAATGTTAACATACCTAACAATCCATGTAAATTTTGTAAAGATCTGTTCCTAACTTTTTGAGTAATTTTGGTTACAGACAAAGAGACGTACAAATAGACGGAGAAACAGATGGACAAACAGACGGATGAACAGATGGACGATCAGAGAGACAAACAAACGTGACAGAAAGATAACCTCATTATCGGATGTAACTAGCATAACCTAAATGTTGGTTCCGTTATAAAAAGACGGAAAGAAGGTTTATTTACCAAAATAGTTTTGCTTACCTGTACATATGAGTTCATTTTTGCTAGGTATGTTCGGTCGGTCGGAATCTCACAACAGTTTTAGTCGGAGTCAATCGAGTTGTGTATCGGAGCAAGCAATAACGTTGCTTATATAGGGAGAATTCAGCGTAATCACTCAGTGAATGAAGGCATATTGCGGTGACCTACAGCCAGCCGGTCAATCTGCATTACGTAATTAGGCTGAATTCGCTCTCTGTTGTAGACTTCGCATCCACAAGAACACATGCATGCGACAAAATTTTACATCATCGATGGATCAAACAACCGAACACAGCCGCTATAAAAAAAGCAAATATAAATAAAATTACTACCGTGCTTCACCATCAACTTAAAGAAATTAAAACAATTGCAGTTATCGGAAAGGCTTGCAACCAGGAGAGCACTAACAGCGAAAAGTTCTGCCCAATCGTTTCCCGATTTGGTTGTCTTGGCCACGACTGTTACATGCACACTTTTCCACTGCCTATTACCTCTCTGTATGACACTAAAACACTCTGAAGTTTATTTACTCGTTTGTTTGCGCACACTTTTCGTTATGAGATGAAGAAATTCGAGCGTAATGCTATTTAAAGTGTACATGCACTGCTCCGTGGTGAAACTTGCCTTCCTCGGAGATGAGGGGAGTGGGGGGTCGCGGGTCATTCGAATCTTCCGTTAAATTGGCGCCATAGTTTTTGATGACCCGTGGTCGACTGTAACCGCTCTTACTCCTCTGGGGCCAGTGGGCCTATATCCGCGGCACAAACCAGTGTGTGTGGCTTTCGCAGTTGTGGGTGCTGTCAAAATTGACTTTACCTTTGCTGGCCTGCGCAAAGATTTAATGAAACTGTATCAGTGGTGGAGGGGGGGAGGGGTACCGCTTGAGCTCAGTTGCAGAAACGTGCACGTTAAATATAAAAGTGATTCTGGAAATACAACTGGAGTATGTCATACATATATGTATATATATTGGTCCCTGATAACAGGCAGAGTGTTGAATATTCTTTTGAAAAACAAAGGTAATGCTGGTAAACCAAGCATACGGGTCACTGGCACAGTATTTGGGGTGCATATGAACCTACGGACTCCTGTGGTTCCTTCCCAACAGGTTCGTGACGTTGGAAGCTTCTGTGACAATATTAAATTAATCTGTCCCATGGATGATAAAAATCACAGAATATCTTAAGATTATAAGAAAAATAATGTAAGTTTAAATAGCTAATGATAATAATATACATCAATTCATTGGAATTGAAAAAATCTAACAATACCATAGTTACCCCTAAATGCTTTTGCTCGGTCACAATAACTTAGCTTTTTCTTTATCGAAAACAGTGAGGCCAGCATCTGTTAACCATCATTCAATATAAATAGTCATTCAAGGCGAGTCAAAATAAATTAAAGAGAGTACCAGCTAAAAACTCGCTGTATGTGCATAATGGGCTGAGCTGAGACGTCACGTGACTGTGACATGAATAATTATATGTTTGGCGTATGTTGTTATGCCTCTGCCGTTCACCATTAACTGAAAAGCAATAGCCTGGAATAGGTAATATACTAAGTTGATACTATTTTATTGGCGGGGGTCCGTGTGCTTCAGGGCGATTACACAGAGGGTCCGTAGAAAACTGAACTTTGGGAACCACTGCTTTAAAATCCCTGCAGTTGTTCACTTTTGACAAATATGTACGGGAATGCTTCAAAAAATTCTCTTAATTCGTGAGATGCAAATTTATTGAAATGTGAAACGTGATTACTTTCTATACGATTCAATTTCGTTAAATGTTCCTTTTATTGTGAAAAAAAATCGTTTTGAGCTAGCATCAGCGAAGCAATTGCCTTCTTCTGGTAGTCACCGGAGATTATTATTTTATTTTTTATTTTCTTTTTTTTAATCCCAATCTCATAAACGCTGTTTTATATAAACAAAGACGCAGCATTTGCGACTATGCTTCAAATTATGTTACAGTAAAACATCGTTCTTGGTGATTTTTTTTTTAACAATTGAGTACCAATGCATGAAAGTTAGGACCTCCTTTACATATTTTTCAACAGAAACAGGTTTGTTCATTACCTTCTTTTGTTATTGCAGCAGTTTTTGCTTGTAATTACAATTTCAGGAGCTCTGTTGCTGTCACACTTTATAGCGTTTTTTGAATACTGCATTAGTTGTCATAATTTTACTACTTTCGATGCAGATACTTACTGTGATGATGGACACGTGAAAAGTAAATTTACAATGATAGTAGTATTGAAGAATAATATGACTATTGTAGTAACGCCTTAGCTAAAATTTAGGGCGTTACTGAATTGTATGTTATCCCTTCCTAGTTTCTCATATCATGAACAGCTTGTTTCCTAAGTTCTATATAACCGTTTGTAGGTAGTTTCCGATAGGACAACGTTTATTCTTGTTGGATCAAATACTTTGCTGCTTACTGAGAGGGAAAAATTTCATTAACTTTTACATGTGCTTTTCGCTCCGCCGCTGTTGGCTTCGGCGTATTGTTTAAAACTTTAAGTGATTGCAAAATATTCACTATAGATATTGACAACACCATAGTGTGATTTACGTCATAGCAAGAGCAATGAACACTCAGCAATATCATTGCTTTCGGTCATGCTTTGGATTCGAAACCTATATAGTTACTTAATTAGTTATAATCAGGACGTCTAAGCTTCCGTTTCTGAGCGGTACGTTATAACAGAGGAAAGAGCAAGGGACATATAGTGTGTCGATAGAAACGGGGGACCCATGCATGAGGATGTTCCCACACAGGATCAACGAGCATGGGAACAGAAAGTTGGGAAAGAAGAGGAAGAAAAGAATAAAGCATGAGCAAGTAGGAAACATATATACGTGCATTCATTGGTACACTCCACCCCTTTCCCCTCTTCCCAATAATATACTTATTTAATAAGTTCAAAATATTTATATTGCCAGGAACTCGACATGTGTTGTTTAGATTCTTGACTGCAGGTGAAAGTAAAAATTGTTATTCCAAAGATTAGATAAAGCTGTTTTTTAAACAGTTGCATGTATACAATGTAATAAATCATTACTATAATTACAGCGGAATTAGTTAAGTGCATCATCATGTTGCACTTAGTCTCTCGCTTGTTTGCAGGCAGATGATCCGTGTTCTCGTATAAGCACTTGCGTGTCTCGGTTTTGAAACAAAAATACATGTAATTTTCATGCATCTAAGTGCATTAAAATTTCTCTCGGTGTGGGGCGTATTTCGAGTACTACCCTTACACTTACAGTAGCCAGAGACCCTGAGCGGTACACTGTGAGCAGTACCAGACCAGTGACCTGGGCTAACAGAGTGCGCTCAGCAGACCTTGAACGAAGGACAGCGGTAGAGGGTGACCGCTATGCACTCTTTGCTGGTGAATGTCACCAGTCAGGTAACCAAGAAAAGTGGCTGAAAAGTTGATAGGTTTGCTTTGACTTAGGCAGGTTTTTTTACCATGAGAAATACTGTATGTGGCACAATCTCTTAAGCTCCGCAGATCAGCGGCTATAAATGGCACTAGCGTGCGTGTACGATTAGCGCATGGTTGAGTTCTGCTCTTTTTTTTTTCTTATTTCCTCAGTAATTTATCTCACGCTGACATATTGGCAATAGCTCATAGAAGGCCGGGGCGTAAGTCCCGGTGTCTCTTTGGGAATGGGCCTGGTGGTCCGTCTAATGCCGCCTATCTAATCTAAATAGACTATAGCTTAAACCGATAGGACACAGTGAAAGATTTCTGTGTACGTAGGTGCTTCACAGAGAAGCATCAGGATGCACGTAGGTGTTTCATGGCGTAATTTGGTGTGTCATCGCAGCAGACAGAAAAATATATTTCAGTCAGAAAATATATTTCCGCAAAAAGAAAGTGGTTAAAAGCTTTGCAGTTTTAATACACGTGCAAAGCGATACGCGGTTATTTACTAACAAACAGATCGCTATAGTAATTCAAAATTTTGCCTAGTCAGGTGCATCAATTTTACCTGTTTTTGATGCATCTTGGTGCATCAAATTTTCTCTCAGTACACTTGTGTCAAACCAGCGTAAGGAGTCCGATGGGCGTGGCTAAGAACGCAAAGCAACTTGGCCAAATCTCACTTAAGCGAGTGCTATAACTTGTCTCAATCGATAAAATTATATTTATATTCGAATTCTCAAAGTGCATTAGTTAATAGAAGAGATTCAGCACTGCTACGGTCAATTCAGCCCCGCCTCTAAAGGACTGCTTACGCTGGTTTGACTATAGCAAGGGCAACATCCTGAATGTTTATAATTATCTCTTTTATTAATGTTGCTTTATTTTGTGCTATCTCTCCGTTGTTAATATGATTCCCGCTATTATTTGCTTGATTGAAGATATCATTTAGACTTTTGGATACTCCGATATCGTAGTTACACCTTCAATCCTCTGATAACCTCTCTAGACCTTGCAAAACCTCGTGAATCAAATTACGAACTTTAAGTCTTCACCTGATGAATTGATGATCAGCGAAACATGCAGCGCGGGTGACAAAGTTTCTTAAATTTCTACAATATATCGACACCGTTTAAAAAACGTTATATATAAACATATGGCATATACTGTACACTATGCCGTATTTAGATGACGTAGCCACGACGCTTTTCTTAAATCGAGTAAGTATAGTGCAGCGTTATCGTCTTTTTTTATGTCTTCTTTATGTTGGACTCAGCATCGCTTCTTTTTCCTTTCATGCAAGGAAGGAAAAACAACAATTTCCTTTCACCGTGTGTATTTGTATAGAATTTTGCCTCAATATTATCTTGAGTCATGCATAAAGAAAATAAGATTTTACATGAAACCAATAGGAAAATTTTCTTTTCTAAAACAATATTTTAAGTACAACTTGCAATATGGTTTATTCTGCCGTAGGATACAGAGGACTATATATAAGCACCACCGGGGCAATTGGACGCCATTGAGGTATCATAAATCAAAAATTTTAAATTGCTTCGCTGTACTTTTCCTGGAGCACTCAGCACTTGATTGAAGCAACATTACTAACAACTCCTGTAAATTTCATAAAAATCCATTAAGAACTTATTGAGTTACTGCGATAACATACACAAAATCAAACACAGCAACAAACACACGAACGAACCAACAGATCAGCCAAAAATTTGGTCATTTTCGTAATAAACCTAACAACTCATGTAAATTTCATGAAAATTCATCCATACCTTTTTGAGTTATGACATTGACAAAAATAAGTTAGACAAACAAACAAACTGATGGACGGATCTTCACCAAAAGCTGCTCATCTGTTCCTCATAACATACTTAATAATCCCTGTGAATTTCGTCCAAACCCGCTCATTACTTTTTGAGTTATCTTGATGACAGACTGACAAATCCGACGAAAACATAACCTCCTTGGTGGAGGTAATGAAGTTCTCAGAGCTTAGCTGCGTGACAAGATCTAAATTAAAACAATAACATGCATTACAATAAGCGAGGGTTCAGGATTAAATAAAAATTAGATTGCATTATTGGTTAATAATTTATATAAACGAGCTGCGGAAAATTCATCAATTTTATGAATATAGTCATGTATCTTGCTTTAAAGCAGGAATCATGTCGTAGAAGACGCAAAACAAGTGAAAACAGTAGTAAAAAGTTAACAACAACATTGAAAATTAAAGACTGGCATGCGTTTACGACCTGTTGTATAGCTTATGTGCAGAGATCGGCATATAACGTGAGATGGAACTTTAAGTTCTACATACAAATTTTATCAGGAAGAAAACACTGACATCTCTGTATCTTTGCAACTGCTGCGATATTCGTTCAGTTGAATATCAGCATTTCTCAGATGCAAATGTACAAGGCAAGGAAAAAGATAAGAATTCCATTCCAGAGTAAAATGTTGGCTGATTAATTCACATTTACGGAGTTATTATACGCGCAATGCCTTCGCACAGACCGGGCGAGTTCAGATCATATTGAAGAAATTCGTTACTTTTTGTGCGATTCAAAAGTATTGCTTAGATTTAGTGATTGTCTCTCAGTTAGGGATTGCTTAGATTTAGTGATTGTCTCTCAGTTAGGGATATAATAAAGATCAGTTTGGCCCTGATCATTCTTTTTATAAAACACTGATATAATGTAAAGCACGCATGGCGTACCACAGACACGTAAAGTTTATTAAATTACTTCATGACATATCAGTTAAATTAAAAAAGATGCTGAGGCTGTCTTACACATCGTTGTTCTGTTTAAGAATTCACTGCACGGCGACTATCCCTTGATTCCAAGAGAAGATAAGTCGACAGTCTTCGTCAGTATATTGAGGAAGCTCTTGCTGGAGTAGATGCTGCTGAAATTCGGGATGCTGATGGTGACCGTGAAGCCTTTGGGATCGCGTACCCTGGTGAAAGAAAAGATGAATGCGTACATATTTTATTGTTTATGATATCATACCTATTCCCAGGACCATAAGATAGGCCATAGGCTATACCCTACCAAAAATCAGGGCCGTCGCAGAAACTAAGCGTAATTCAGCTTCTGGAGACACTGCGGCAGCCCGAAATTTTCTTAGGGTTGGGGTAGATTAGTTGGGCTTGCCCATCTTATATTATGGCCAGTAGCGATCCCCGGGGGCCCTATAGACTACTTTAATCGTTGCTAGGAATTCTTGACGCCTTTCCTTCGAGTCCAAGTTGCTTCTATCGATTTTCATAGTCATACTGATGATGTATTATTCTGTTCTTCCTCTTCTTTCCTGAATTGCTGTTCTCATGTACGTACGTTTATCGTGTATGGAAAATACCCCTGTGGCAAGGTGTCACATTTCTATAGACTTGCTGTATATCCCTCCTTTCTTCATCTGTGAGATCGCCTTTGTGGTGGAAACGGAGTCTAACCCTACCCACTATACAACTGGGTATTTCACGATTTTCACGCTAGTAAAAAATTCTACTACTTCCAGTATCAAACTATATAATAAACACCTTCGTGTGTTTATTTGTTTATATATTTATATGTTGCTATCTTTCAGGTTGCGCTCTTAACGAAATAGATAGGCGAAAAATAGACCGGGTTGCAGATTTTATAGCCAAGCAGCGTTTTCATGGAGATCGATTTAAGCTTCTCTTAGCGCCGTTAATGGTGATGGTGAAGGCTGATCCTTATCCCTTTATCTGCATACACTTCTAGCTTGAAACACTTCTTGAAATCGGAACAATATGCATGCAGCTTTTAGAGTCCGATTTTCTAACATTTTTGCTCTCAGGTCACGACGTACAAACTAGGCAGCTGGTCAACGAAGCGCTCTGGAGATGAAATTTCACGGGCAATAGACAATTTCTTCTGGCTTGCTGGTTTTCTTAATTGACCAAGCAGTTTTCTCTTCAAAGGCCAACATTTTCGAAACTTTAAATGAAGCAGACATTTGAGTTGGAAAGACGGTATCAACGGTATCATTGCTACGGAGCGCTAACGTTGTTTATAAGCTAACCTGACTGCCGTTGCATTCAAGTGCATTGGCGTGTTTTACTCAAGATTTTACTTATGCCTATCGATATAGAAGACCTAAGGATGACAGCACGACAGAGGATCAATGAAGAAAATGAAGAAGTAAGTCAGAGAGGATTCTGCACCGGCCTATAGGTATTAGGCAAACATATCGATTATTGCGGGAAGTTTTTCACGCACGGTTCCACTTGTATAACTAATAAACTAGTTTTATACCTACTGACAGTAGAGCATGCTCACCCACGGTCCTCTCTATGGAATGGTACCAACAATTTGATACGAAGATGTACAGTTCTGACTAGGACGTTCCTGCTGCGGTACTCGCTGCTTTGATCACATCATGTGATAAAGGTAGGTGATCCAACTAGGAATCGATATTACAATAATTATTAGTTCTGCTTTTTCCTCCGTTCGTTAGTAAGACTGGAACGTTTTTATCAGTTTATGATAAGAGGAAAATTAGAGCTTATTTGACGTATCCTTGACACAAATTGCGAAGGGATCCACAGGAGATGGAGTAAAGTTCAAGCTGCTACTGCTCGCATCTCTTAGATAGAATATTCACTGCCTGGCTTGAAACATTTTTTTAAACTTCGTACGAATTATACTGGTGATATATCACTGAAAACAATTACTTATATTTTGGGTTATTTCCGCATGTTCCAGGTAGTATGAATTAATTGATAAAAGTAACTTATCTTCTTGAGTATATAGTACGTGTTATTTGATACTGGCTGCTGGAAAAGCTCCCAAAGATATCAGTAATAACAATGGAAGGTAAACACGGTATCCAAAACTCGCCTCTCTTGACGAACTACGAATCCCTTCCCATTCCTCAGGCCTCTAATTAGATGGAGCACGGTAAAAGCCTTTAGGGTGAGGAGTAGGGGACCCTAAAAGTTCGCTGCCTAGCAGCTTCCCTCGGCTCCTCATTCATCCAAAACAGAGCATGACCGCATAAGAGCCAGCTCTTCCTTTGTATACTTTAAATACCTTAAAGATTACTCGGACTAGTTCAAGGCGATGTATTGCAAAACGCCCATCTTGTGCAGTGATGATGCTGCAGTACATGACCGCATATTATAATTCCCTAACATTTTATTTATTACAATACTTTATTCTCCTTAATTCCTGGCTTACTTTTTATTTCCTAGGGTTGAGTGTCATAAAATATTTTAATATGTTTTGTTAGTGGTATTTTTCCCACGTGATGCTTCCCTTAATTTTAAGGATATTAAGATATTCATGCATTTTACGCCTGGATCTCTCACCTTCTGATAGTCTCTTGGACAGGCTCGGCGTATGGTGAGGCTGAGGCCACCGCCACGAGGAGGCACAAAATCGCTGCTACCTATTAGAGAAAAATTATAAGGATGGAGTTAATATTAGATAAAATTACGATAAATGCGCAAGTAACACTAGATTAAATAATACTAAAAGTTATAATAATAATGAAAATACTGCTATTATGCATTATGAAACTTATAAACAATTTTGCTGCTCTACAAAGTTTAACATCACTTATTGTCGGAAAACCCCCCGTTCAAAGAAAAATGTGCAGTGGACTAATCAGCCGCTTATTATATTTTATTGTACAGTTGATATGAATGGACTCTCTCCAAACTGTAGTGCCATGCAAAATACAATAAGTCGATTTATACCAGAATTAAAGAGAGTTAATCTTTCTTTAACTTGAAACAGTTATTATTATCGCAGGTTCACAAGGAGTGTGAAGACCAGGAAGGCGGTACGTATCATCGTATACTAAAATCGAACGTTTCGGGCATCATACCCATCATCAGCAAAACTAAAATGGTCAAGACTGACTCGGCCGCCACACCGTTCGGCATGCTGTCTCACCATGGAGACAGCACCTTCGTGAGACTGCATGCCGAACGGTACGTTTGGCGGCCAAGTCATTCTTGACCATTTCACCGTTTTAGTTTTGCTGATGATGGGTATGATGCCCGAAACGCTCGATTTTAGTATACGATGATACGTACCGCCTTCCTGGTGTTCACCTTCCTTGTGAACTTGCGATGCAGAACAGTTGTTATTATTTTCAACTTTTTTTCTTATTTATTTATTTTTCTTTTTTTGCAGAGCAAAAATTACGTTGCTATTTCTCATGGTTCTCATGGTTCTAACAAAATGATGAAACCATTCATGTGACTAATAACTAGAGTGCTCGCATTGTCCAAAATAACAGCGAGATATTTGTGATGGCCCTTCTTCCTTGATCATACTTGCATTACTAATATGCTTCTGAAGGATACGCTACTACGGCCCACTTAAATTGCAATAGTGTCAATAGTGTCTATTTATCTGAGCAGCACACTCCTTCCTTCCCTAGAATGACGTGTGAAGAAATAAATTTGTAGTTGCAAGTAGTGACGTATCACTGAATTTTAATAAATTCCCACTGCATATCTTGTGTACGGCAGAAAACACCTTCAGTACATCGAAAGTTTTGGGCTCCCGCTAAAACTGCTTCGTCAAAGGAAAAAAAACACGTTGAATGAAATAACAACGACGTCTATGGCACTGTGAAAATTAGCTGCTCCTGTGCTTCGTTGATCATCTAGTTTGTGGGTCTTGAGCTGAGAGCAAATGTAGATTCAACATGTTTGAAGAAAGTAATATAAAAATCAAACTCCACGGCAGCAATAAAAAAAGTTGCAAGCATCTTCATTGTTTGAATTTCAACGTTGGCTGAGCAAAAACTGCATTCAATTAAAGGGTTAAGTTCAACTTTGGCCATTTTTCCAACCTGGTATAATTTTCACTTATGGGACTCCATCAAGCCCACCACAATTATAAAATCTGCAACTTGACCTATTTCGTGAAAAGCGTGACACGAAACATACATTATATATATATATATAATATATACACACACACGACGGTGTTAATTACATTGTAAAATATTCTAAGGAGCTACAGCAATTGATACAGAGTGATCCATCAGCGGATGCTCGTTGAACTTCAACGCTCAGTGAGTAGTAATCCACGCGCCGGTATTCCGGAAACTTCAACGTTCCGTAAGTAGTAATCCGTAAGCTAGCGCTAGGAAACTTCACCGTCCATAAATGTTGATGGTGTTCGTGTGACGGAAAACTCCAACATTCAGCAAGTAGTAATCACGGGAACTTCAGTGACCTAGGAGTGGCTGTAACTTGGACTCGCAAGTGATTAATGAGTGTACGCACAATAGATCCTCAGCTAGCCGTATCTCGTTAGAAAAATTCCCAAACAACTTCTTTCTTTGTTACAAAAATATTAAAAAGGCAATGTTTTAGGAAAAGGCTGAATAATTCATATACGCCTATAGACTAGTATAATACGCGTCAATAAGTACGTAACAACAGTACACATTTCGATTAGGCCAAAGTCTCATGTTAAATTTTGGGCATGACTCAAATTTAGTTGCACCGCTAATATTGGAACGATGTGTTAATGACTCACGTCTAGCAGGAGAACTCTATTTTAGATCTAAAATTACAGCTCTAGGTGATGTCTCCCTCTTCAAACTATTTCAATAGCTCACAAAAGGAACAGCAAGTTACTCAATATAAAACTGAACACGTACTTCTGGTCTAAAATTCCATAAACTACGTCAAAATCCCTTATAAAAATATAGTAGATCGAGTAGGATTTTTCATGTTTAGAAGAGCAACAGTACAAATAATTCTCTGGCAAAAGCTCTATCCAGAACCGGCAAAGAATGAAAGCACGTTCGATCTCAGCCTACAACAGTAACGGTGCATTCAATTTTCTGTGGAAAACTAAGTATGTCCAAAACTCACAAATTGGAGCCGCATGACGAGGTGTCCCCACTGAAGCTTTCAACAAGAGACAGTGACCACCCGACAATCTAAAGGTTCCTTATATGCCTTTGCAACACCGCCCGTATGCCCAGTCTTTCTCTTTAATCTGCTGCTGCCATCAATTCATCTTGGACATACTTTTCCTTCACCAGCGGTCATTGTAGAATGTACTTCGAAAACAGCCCATGTTCGGTTAGGCCATCGCGTCCGCTTCCTGCAATGACTCAGCAACAACTGCTTGCCTACAGACAGGTCCAGAGAAACAAATGACCTTTTCAAGGGAATTCCATCGCATTTAACAGTTAACCCATACAATTTTAAAAAAGTTGCTAAACTGTCCCTAAAACTGAGTCAGTAATAATATAAAGACTGAATGAGTTACGATTTTATTTATTTTTTTTTTTTTTGACACAGAAGTATTTTCACTTGCATATCTGGCGCTAATAACCTTTCTTTTATCTGTACGTGAAACTTTTCTGTATAGACTTTGGTTAATTAATTATTAAGGATATTGAAGTCTGTCTCCCTCTTTGGAGCAGCTGCAACAAATCAATTTCTAAATGAGGCCTCACGGCTATGATTCTACCCTGCAGGTCGTCCAACAGACAAGTCTGTATGGTTAGAGGCCAAAAATGAAATGGGCGAAAGGCTTTGCCTGTCCAGAGGACATGAAGACCTTTCACTCGCCAGCCGTTCCATTATCCGGACCCTTCTTCTTCTTCTTCTTTGGTTTCGGGTCATGTAAACATGCAGACACGTCGGCCTGACGACGACCGTGGCTCAGTCTGAGGTTCTCTACAGCTAAGCGTTAGCTCTTCTTCCATTGGTGGCATCTCTAATCGCTGTCAAAATTGTTTTAATAAGAAACAATCAGATATATACCTCCTCTAAGGAAAAATAAATTATTTTACTTTCTTCTCTGAAAATGTAGATGGCATTGGTAGAAATTAGCCTAAGATTTTTGCTAGTTTTTCTTAGATCTATGTTAAAATGAGGAGAATACTTATAACAATTACGTAGGAAGTATTTTCTGCGAGCAATTAGACACAACAAACTTTTGCACAAGTTTCTGTAGCAAAAATATTGAATTATATTGTACCGACTTGCTGCAGGTCTCTTTGCCATGAAAATCATTTCCCAAATTGTCAAAAACATATCATATGCATTGACCACTATGGCCATATTCGAGTCACTGAGCAAGATGAGTACTATATTATTTGGCGTACTTTTGTTCCTTTCATCACTCATCTTCTGTAAGAAGGGCTGGGTGCTATCTTATTCGGCCCTTTCTGTTACTTGTTATACCGGGCCTCAAGCCATTTTGGGAAATATGCAGCTAGAGGAAGCTTGCCCAACATATTAAGGCCAAAAACTTGAGCTATTACCCGTATTTCATTATAGCTGTTGTAACTTAAGAAATTTTAAACACCAACACCAGAGATAAGAACCTGCGGCTGGGAGGAAAAATTCCTTCGTCTCGTGGAAACTGAATCATGGCCGCTGATGGTCAAAGGATTAAGGTGATCGGAATCACTTGGCTGCAATACCTCTAATCAAAGACTGCAATACCGGGAAATCTGCGAATTAAAAACGGCTGCCACAGGGTGCCCAGCATTGCTCGTAACTCAAGTTGCTCGTACTTCAAGTTCCATGTCATAATTGTCTTAGTCACCCTATGCCAACTTGGAATGAGGTATCCGGGGCTTACTTGTAAATTGGTCTTTACCCGTTTTCTTACTTGTAACTTGGTCTTTACCCGTTTTCTTACTTGTAACTTGGTCTTTACCCGTTTTCTTACTTGTAACTTGGTCTTTACCCGTTTTCTTACTTGTAACTTGGTCTTTACCCGTTTTCNTCGCTGTCAAAATTGTTTTAATAAGAAACAATCAGATATATACCTCCTCTAAGGAAAAATAAATTATTTTACTTTCTTCTCTGAAAATGTAGATGGCATTGGTAGAAATTAGCCTAAGATTTTTGCTAGTTTTTCTTAGATGTATGTTAAGATGAGGAGAATACTTATAACAATTACGTAAGAAGTATTTTCTGCGAGCAATTAGACATAACAAAATTTTGCACAAGTTTCTGTAGGAAAAATATTGCATTCTATTATACAGACTTGCTGCAGGTCTTTTCACCATGATAATCATTTCCCAAATTGTCAGAAACATATCATATGCATTGATCACTGTGTCCATATGTTCTTTTATGCACAGAGTCACTGAGCAAGATGAGTACTGTACTACTTTGGCGTACTTTTCTTCCTTGCATCACGCATCTCCCGTAAGAAGGGCTGGGTGCTATCTTTTTCGGCCCTTTCTGTTACTTGCTATACCGGCCCTTCAAGCCATTTTGGGAAATTTTCAGCTAAAGGAAGCTTTCCTAACGTACTAAGGCCAAAAACTTGAGCTATTACCCGTATTTCGTTACAGCTGACGAAACTTGATAAATTCTAAACACCAACACCAGAGATGAGAACCTGCGGCTCGGAGGAAAAACTCCTTCGTCTCGTGGAAACTGAATCATGGCCGCTGATGATAAAATTTAAATTAAGGTGATCGGAATCACTTGGCTGCAATACTTCTATAATAATAAAAGACTATAATACCGGGAAACCTGCGAATTAAAAATGGCTGCCACAGGGTGCCCAGCTCTGCTCATAACTCAAGTTGCTCGTACTTCAAGTTCCATGTCATAATTATCATAGTCATGCTGTGCCAACTTGCAATGACCTATCCGGGGCCTGCTTGTAACTTGGTCTTTACCCGTTTTCTTAAGAATTAAAACACCGCACGGCGCTTGTACTTCGAAACATTTCGTAATTTGTTGTTGAAGTCGTGAATCAGAGTCCTACGAGTCCTACTATATTTGCTATGCAAATTCGTAATGCAGACTCAGTCCTTTAAAAAGCTTTGCAGCGCTACTGGTTACATTTTTAAAGATTTAGCTCTTCAGTGCTTGATCTATCATACACTCACTGCTCATTGGCTCTAATCAACTAATATTATTCCCACGCTTGATACATCAAGTTGTGCATTGAAAGGTTAACTCCAGGTAGATGAACATCAACGGATAAGCCAGACACAATTATATTTCGCCTTGAAATAGAAAGAGGAACGCACAATATCATTTCATGAAGTCACTGGTTCAAATAATAATATGAGACCATCAACCTGAACCGAAGGCCACCGAGACACTGTGTCTCGGTGGCCTCGCCTGAACACGGGGTTGCTGTCATTTTGAAGTCCTTACAATAGTTAGGCGAATGTAATATAGTAGATAACAAGACTGACTTAATTAGAGATAGAGCGGAAGTGATCAAAAATGTTAACTGCTTTATCAGAGAAGTGGATGTAGCTGATCATGTTTTTACATCGTGGTGGTGGCAACATCTGTCCAATAATACTCGAGGAGTGTTTGCTAAAGTCAGTTAGCAACGCCGTTAGGTGTTATTTTCATCGTAAGAACCGCCGTCTATATATAGAGGACAATAACAGAAGCACAAATTTATTGTGAGGGTTTTGTATACGATGGTCTGATACGTTATTCGATTCATGAATAGTTAAAATAATTGGTCAGTACCAAAGTAGTGAAATGGCCGGGCGTTCGCTTGGTTTTTATATTCATTTTATGTAATAGTGGCTTTCATATGTGACTCGCTACAGCTAAAACAATTTGTGGGGAATATAAAAATTAATTGGAGCCTTTATTCATTGCTTACTATGAGAAGGTAAGTAATTGTAGAGCTGCTGGCCGTGAGCTGTGTAGAGTTTGTTTGCCAGCGCTCACGTCAGAGGGAAAATATACCTCCACTGTACAAATGCTAGCTGGCCCGTTGGTGTTCTAATACCTCAAGACAACCCTTTCTGTTCCTGTGTTCCATATCATAATATGCAACGTGTAAGATAATGTTATTCTTAAGTCGATAACAATATTAAGTAATGGAAAATTAATAGTTAAGGGCAAACTGGAACACGTACACTATGAACTTGCGCTCTGCGACGGCAGGGGCTGTAGCTTAAGCAGCCAAGTTAAAAAGTACAGTTAAAGGTCACAACACCATCTCGGAAATGACTAAAGCCTGGGCCTCAGCTCCTCTGAGGCAATGGATCTATTGGTCCGTATCTTGCCACCTAACTATATAATCTAACCTTCAAACAATATTTCAATGGCGTAAGGTGATCAGTCACTGAACTTTTCGGACCGACTACATGCAAAATTAATGCTATTTATTCTTTGAACATACATTCATAAACACATGCAGAGTATGTAAGGATTAGGATATTGATACCAAATCAGCGTTATCAGTATTGTTTATTAAAACATGATCGCTAAATCGCTAAAAAAATTCATACGTCACTCTGTATATTTGTATAGCATCAAACGCGATACGAAATAAGTTGAAGTTTGTGACGTAAGACGTTCAGTTCGTTCGAAAATATTCTTAACATCTTAAACAACTAATGTATAAACAACCCTGGAAAATACGATGAGAACCTACCTAACAATTTTCGTACCTGTGCTCACTTGCACGCAGCTCTACCTGAAGTTCACCAGGCATATACGCACAATCCAATCATGCACCTATTTTTTAATAGTTTATGAAATTGAAAGATTCTACTGTTTACAGGTTTATAATTTTGAAATCTTAACTCACTGAACAACTTTTTTAAGCGTCATAAAATAATTATTGAGTGAAACATGAATGAAAACGACTTGTAAAGGCCATGTAAGTGTCGTCAATTAGCAAGACTATAATTACTTTGACTGCCATTCGCTAGTCGGGACTCGTGAATCCATTTTTCCTTACATTTGTAAATATCATTATGCTAGTGAAGAGTTGCACTTTTCAACCGCATTTTTAGACAGAGAAAACACACAAACTCTAAGTAAAATCACGACGCACAAGTTTGTACTCTGCACTTAATGTAGACGTTCTAAAATAATACTTAACCGTAGAGTAATTTTATTTGAGTTAAAGACTTGGAAGATTTGATATTTAATTTCATCCGGTCCATCGGGTGGGCACCGGCTGCGTAGCACCTTGCCTTCGTAATTAATATAAACCGTGTCATTTTCTTATTACTTCTTGCCTAAGAAAGGGAAGTTGACGGTGATGATTTTCGTTCTGAAATAAAAGATAAAATCTGTCAATCGTCTCTAATGTCAAAGTTCTAGGTTGACCTTATCTCGAACCAAGCAAAAGAATATTCAGCTCACAGCAGCTATGACACGTGAGTTGAATAGAAATGATATATTCTGCACAGCTGAAGGTGACAATCGTAATTAACTACCAACCAGTATAAATTGCACACATTACTTAATTGTTGCCCCAGTGAGATGCGTTTCCTATGTTGTATGCTTGTTTTTGAAACATGTGTCGTTGCTGACAAAATAAGAAGAAAAGACATATACACAGTTTTCTTTCTAAATCAGAATAATGACGCAATATGCAGAGAAACACAATGATAATGAACCCAACTGTTCTTCTTAGACGGCAAGTAAAAATTAAGGTTGGGAAACTATATTTCAGTCATTAAAAAATATGTTTTTTAATCAAATAACTAAATTCTTCAGTTTTTTGCTTAAAAGGCAATATCCTATACACCACTCCTCTGAAAGCACCTACTTATCATATTCCAAATGGAGCATTACTCAGCAAGTAGGCTGCCCATATCTCTCCAATTTATGATCTGTTTCAGCTACAAAAATCTGTTAAACAACTAAATTGAACATAACGCCTGACACAGGTGTTTGTTCAACACCTGACACAGGTGTTTGTTCAACGCCTGACACAGGTGTTTGTTCAACGCCTGACACAGGTGTTTGTTCAACGCCTGACACAGGTGTTTGTTCAAAGCCTGACACAGGTGTTTGTTCAACGCCTGACACAGGTGTTTGTTCAACGCCTGACACAGGTGTTTGTTCAACGCCACACGAATACCTCAGTCTCTGAAGAAACATCTTATACAGAAACTGATGAAAGAACAGCAGGAAGAACTCGACTTATGAAGTAGTTACAGGTAGTGCTCGAAATCACCCCCCCCCCAATCGGAAATTTGTCAGCATTTATCCAATGTTATGGGATACCTTTCACTATTTTTTCATCAGCTGCCGATAAAAGCCTGGAAATTTCCAGTGGGGGGGGGGGTCCTGGTCCTACTTGCTTTGCACAGTTTTATTACTTAAGGTAAAACTATTTACGTCCAGTTACTCGATACACATTATGTGAGTACGCTTGATTCAAGAGTACATATCAATCATATACTGTACTCTTTTGTAAAAAAAAGATGCACGACTAATAGAGTAACGGAAATAACTGTTATGAACCTACACAGTAAAATTATGTACAAAAAAATATAGCCTAAATATAGGGTTTCCCTCACTGACTGACGTTGTTCACTTTGTATCGTGGCTCATTGAGAGCAAGAGGAGCCGCACCAGGCGAGAGAAAGAACAGCTTGTCAACATCTTACTTAAAGGAGACTCGTAACTTCTAAGTTGGAGATACTGCACAGCTCCATGCCAGGTTATTTGTAATTCTATGCTGAACTAGAGGTTGGCTTCAAACTTTGCGGTATACAATAGTAAGTACTATCACTATATAAACTATACCTTAGACTATAGCAATGCCAAAAGTCACGGTTGAGCGTATTATTATGCAGTTGAGACTATTTTGCAGTGGAATTTTTGGTGTTCCTGGACCACGAAAAAAAAAATACAGTTTTTCAAGTCAGCATTTCTGATGTCAGCATCAAGAATCAAGGGTAAAAATTCTGAGATCTGAGACTGCAATTGCGAGCGAGTAGTTAATTCAATTTTAATAAAACAAAAATTGGCCTTCACTTACTACAATTCGGCGGTCGGAGGCTATCATTCAGAAGTTGAAAAATACTTGCTAATTATTTTCGGTTTCTTCGGGGGAAGAACCCAAAAAGTTAACTTAANCAATTGCGGTAGTTAATTCAATTTTAATAAAACAAAAATTGGCCTTCACTTACTACAATTCGGCGGTCGGAGGCTATCATTCAGAAGTTGAAAAATACTTGCTAATTATTTTCGGTTTCTTCGGGGGAAGGGCCCAAAAAAGTTAACTTAAATTCTTTCCCGTATTTTGAATTGCGGAACAGTCTCGGTTGCTGAATAAAACGCCCAGCATATACCGCTAAAAATAAAACTCTGGTTTTTAAACAAAGGAATGTTATCTATCCTGGTATGAAGCAGTGTAACTTAGTAGCCATGAGCTAGAAGATCGTTACTCTTACCTTGGTCTGACTGTGGTGGTGGTGGGGGGAGGATTGCTGACAAGAATAATTACAGGTTTGGGTGCCGGGGCGGCAAATACTGAGAGGGCGCACAACCCCAGCAGCAGGAAGTAAACCTGGAAGCATTTTTTTCGAAAATTAATACTAAAAACCATATCTGGAAACAATAATAATCTGATATAATGCAAATCACACCTCTAAGTAATGCATCTCATAGAAATAATAAACTATTAATTTAATTTTTTAACTTACACTGAATTGCTCAAAATTATCATACGAACACACTGTAAGATACCGTATTAAAGAATATCAAATGAAGACTCATTGTAATTCCCTGAACAGATGACACTCACTTAATGAAATATAGAAATATTTAGTATTAATAGATTCAATGTAATAGGGAAACTCATTATGAAACATATTAGCTTATCGAATTAATGATAAGAAGAGTTTTAAGTATTTCTAAAATGTTGATTTTTGACTCGAATTGATGAATATGGCCTGTGGCAGGTAGATGAAATTTTAATAAAACTCCTAATAAGCGTAGAGGCCTAAAGCATGACAAGAGATTAGTAAACTATTAGTGGTGCTGAACGTAATGCCTCTATAAAAAAATCGTAAATACACGTCAAAGGTGGAAGATAATACTGCGTATTTTAGAATACTAAATTGTTCTAAAATTTATTCATATTATTTTGCGCTTTTATCATCGGTCTTTCCTTATAAACGCTTATTTATTTGTAATAAATTCATTCCATGTGTCATTGCGGACAGTTTGCTTACTATCTTAGGTCGCTTTCTTAATTAAAAATAAATATCTACGCTTCATCAATCAACTGCAAGACTTCTTTGATAAGAGCTGGCTGTAATGAATAGCGTAGCATGAGGCTAGCGTTTTTAGATGCTATTAAAAACTTGCCAATCTTGTAGATAATAACAATAATAATAGCAATAATAATTATTCTTCATCCCAGAAATAGTGACTACGATTTAAAAAATCATCAATAAAAAGTAGTACTGTATGTCCCTCGAAATGCAAGTAGTTTATACTAAACTTAGTAAAACTCGAGTGTTTATAGTGTCGTGACCACACTATGTTATCGTACGCTCAACTTATAAACAGACTTTCTGCTTGCAGGTCATCCAGATTACATGGAGAATGTCCGTATCCAAAGCACCCGCGAAAAAAAAACACAATTGAATAACGTGCGAGTTGAACAATCGCTCATCAGATAAACGTATGATTGCATAGTCCGGCCGTGGGGCATTAAAACCTGCATTGCCTGACGATGTTTGTCGACATAGAAGGCAAGTAATCCCAACTTACGATGAAAAATCTCATGGTGGCTTCTGAGATATGAGTATGTTGAGCAAACGGATGCAAGTAAAGCTGCAAGTCTTCTACAGTGCAGAGTGTGAAGTGGAGTGTCTTATATACAGTTGTGTCAAGGCTTGGCCTTCGAGCACGGTTAACCTGAGCAAGCAATTTAACGTGGCACACTCGTAGGTGACCGGCATACGTGATAGCAACAGAGACCTGCAGCCAATATTAGGATGCAGAAGGGACTTTCTTAGGAATAGATTACTCCAGCCATCGAAGTATCCGTTCACCTTAGAATTTTCGGCGTGTCTATGTATCTGTCTGTCTGCAACAGGGCCTGCCAAAGAATCTTTTCCCTCCAATATCATGGAGTTCACCCCCCCCCCAAAAAAAAATAAATTCATTGGCATCTGTGGCAGCAACATCAACAGTAGGCAAGTGTTTCAGTAGTTCATTGACCGAGGCGGTAGGAATAACACTATTTGATGCATCGGAAAAATTACCCACTGGGGTTTAACCCATGAAGTACCAAGATAAGCACCCTTCTCCTAAGAACGGCTTTATCTGAAGCGTCCCAAAACAACGCTGGTTTTAAAAGGTTCAGTCTATTATTTTGTATTTCGCAGTCAGTTACATTGGTTCCAGGTTCATACTAAAATATTTTATTGGTATGATACAAAATTTTTAATGTGCTGACGGGAAGTTTTATGCAGCTGCTAATATTTTGATAGACAGTTACTACGTTGTTGATTGTTTTACCTCCATGATTTATATACATATTACTCAAAGCACAATATAAAAGTACATTTAGCACTATCCTCAATTTATACATGAACAATAATATAGTGAGCAGTATTACCATTGTTTTCGCACATAGACAACCTCCTGAAGAAGAAGAACAACAACAACTGACGTCTGGGATATCCGTTGAAACGTGGAACCATTGCACAAGGGTGTTGCCACCCATGATTAACGGTATAGGAACATTACTTTCTGTAGGCACCGAAGTACAATTCAACTATTGCAAGAATTAGGTTTGATAGCTGGCAGTAGACGGACCAACAGACCCATTCCCAGAGAGCAGTCGGGACTCGCGCTCCGGTCCTCTATGAGCTATTTTAAATAAGCCAGAATCATCAAAACATCTGAAGAAGAAAATAAGAAGATAAAAAGAACAAACTCAGCCTAGGAGTTGATCATGCGAACACAAGTAATTGCTGAAGATTCACGTAGCTCTGAGATGTTCAGTTAGTTGATTCACAAAATAATGGAGTGCGGTGGCTTAGAATCTTCGGCCGTTACGAGTTTGGGACTTCTGTAGGATTCGTAACTGTGGAGGATGTTGCTCCCAGTCTTTGCCAAGACGATCTTTCAACGTATTGACTGACTCTGCATCGACAACTTTGAAAGGAGTCTTTTCCAGAAGTTCTTGATGAACTATGGGAAGAACTGCTGGCTGAAAGTAGCTCTTCGAGGTTTATTCTTGAGTTTCTGGCCGTTGTGTCGCAGGCAAACATTAGCGGGCCGGTCATAAAGTCCCTTTGTATGCGCGTAGTTGAAGCCCTGAGTCATCTTTGTTCGAGACAGATGAGTCTTCCTTCCTGTAGTCGATATTCGTATGGCTTGTTTCACAGCTGAGGTGTCATTTTTTTGCTCTACGCTGAGTCTTTTCAATTTATAGCTACCGTTGTACTTTTGTAACCACGAGAATTGAATAACATTGAACTGAAAGTGTTATGTGCGGACACATGAATGAAATGACGGACGTACGGAGCCTCTAGCAAAATAATATTATGGAGTAGCAGGACCCGTGAAAACTTCACGGTTAGTTAATGTTCTCACTTCGTAAAATGTAGCAATCCTAAGCTACGCTGTTGTGAATCACTTTAAATTGATTAAACGGATCTCTTCTAACCTAACCTATACCCCATAAGGAACGTCAATTACTTAATCCTGATAAACCCCGTCTAACATATCATGGGAACGTTTCTCCCTACCCTACACATTACGCTGCAGTGGATCGAGCGTCGACTTCTCTAATAATATGGTGTTCAAAAGCTGCTGAAAATCTGAGCTGCCACGGCTGTTATTCCAGTACAACGATGGCCCCTTGTTCACTTTTAAATATATTTCTTCATTTCTATTGAGTGTGAATTGGCAAAGCAACATATTTGATATCGATATGTGTAAACGTGAATACCAATCCCGATTTGTTGCTCCACCGCGAAAGGGCAGAAAGAGCCTGCATCAGAATTCTTGCCACCGAACCTCTGGAAGGACTGGAGTAGAGAATGGCGATCTCATCTACATATAGGGAGGCGAGAATCTCATTAGGTAGTTCGTCGGCTATGTAATTAATTGCGATCGCAAAGAGGGTACATGATAAGACACTACCCTGGGGGATACCGTTCGTTACAGTAATCAATCGGTAATGGGTACTGCCAACTCGAACTTGGACTCCACGGTTCCTCAGGAAATTACAAAGAAAAGTGGCCAGTTGTCCTCTTCCAACCCTTTAGCTGTGCAGGCTTTTTAAGGTACCGTATCTCCAAGCGTTATCATATGCTTTGTATATATCGAAGAAGATGATAATGGCGTGTAGCTTGGAAGCCATGACACTCCTGATAGTTGTCTCCAATTGTACCAGATGTCAGTGGTACTCCTGTTGCGACGGAAACCTGACTGTACTTTAGACAGCCAGTTCCCGTGCTCGAGGAACCACATGAGACGAATGTTAAGTATCTTTTCAAAGAATTTACACAAGCTGCTTGTCGGGAAGATTGGCCGATAGCTAGTTGCTTCTAATGTGTCTTTGCCTGGCTTTAATATTGGGATGGTGATGGATTTTGTTCATTCCTGCGGGAAAAATGTGCCCTCCAGGAATATTTGGTTGTAAAGGCGGGGTAACAGGACAATTAGTGGATCGCCGGCGGAGCGGAGCATGGAATATGTAATTTCGTCACATCCCGGTGATCTTTCAGAGCTTTGTTTGAAAGCGGCCACTAGTTCAGTTTTTGTGATCGGATCATTGTAAGGGAGGTGGCTCTTTGTATAGAAGTTCAAGGGTAGTTTTTCTTGTGCGGTTTTGAATCTCATAAAAGTGTGGGTTCTACGATTGTCACTA
>LQNS02278099.1:1323342-1354190 GCA_001587735.2 Parhyale hawaiensis | reverse complement strand
CCTGCAGTTGTTTTATCTGACACTTGAGTGAATACGAGTCCAATACGTAACAGCCTGCAGTTGTTTTATCTGACACTTGAGTGAGTACGAGTCCAATACGTAACAGCCTGCAGTTGGTTTATCTGACACTTGAGTGAGTGCGAGTCCAATATGTAACAGCCTACAGTTGATTTATCTGACACTTTAGTGAGTACGAGTCCAATAAGTTTTCGAATACCACTATTTCAATACTAGTGGACCCGCGCGTGAAAAAAATTCACGCAATAATCGATATATTTGCTCTATACAGGCCGGTGCAAAATCTTCTCTTCATTGACTTACTTCTTAATTACAAGAAATTTGTGATGACTGATGACACTTCTTCATTGACTGTACTTTCCTTAATCATATACATATAGAGGAAAAAACTACATCGGTCAACTCAAATTATCATCGTATGAGATGCGTGCTTTCTCCTGAGCAGTACACTTCAATTCTTCTTCAGCACACTCCTTCCTTCCCTTAGATGACATGCAAAATATTAACTGTACTAGTGGCCCGTGCTGTCATTATAAATGACGGCAAAAAATTAAAACTTCACCAATACCCCCGCCGTCTTTTGGGCTTCCTCATTTTTCCCCTATCTAATACTGAAGAAAAAGATTGCAAGGTACCCAACATTTTTTTCGCCAAAGAAAAGATTACAAGATACCCCACTTTTTTTTACATTTTGAAATCTGAATTTTCTCCTATCTTATTCCCATAGAGCGTGACAGGAAAGATATAAATATATAAATAAATAGATAAAAACACGACGTGAATTATTATATAGTACTGATTCGTAAGCGCTGAAACATCACCGAATTTCATTTCCGCTGCCTTTCCAGAATACACAGTGAGATAGTTTCAGCAGAACTAAATTTTCGCTCCCGAAAAGTGTGAATAAAGAATGACTACGTCTACTAAACAGGAGAAAATCGGTTCCTCTACGCTTCGCTGATTTGCTACAAAATGTGTATATCGTAAACCAAAAGAAAATATAATTTTAATGTAGAGACAACGTAATAATTATCAGACTCCACGGGAACGGCAAGAGAAGCTGGAAGAGCAAGAACTGCATTCAATGTTAATAGCGATAAGTAGCGTATTCCACAGTTAGCCTTCTTCTGCAATATGGTTTACTGCCTACGTACTGAATCCCATCAGAAGGGAACAGGATCGCCAAGAGTTTCAATGGGGCAAGAAATGCATCAGATAATAAAGGGGTAAGGATTTCACTTTAGCCTTCTGCAACCTTGTCATCGTTGATTACGAAATCTGCATCCTGGCCTATTTTTCGCCTATCTGATTCGTTAAGAGCGGACACGAAATAAATATTGGATGAAAGAAACCTCAGAAGAAAGTACGAACGACGATGCAACGGAGAGTTTAGAGAAGCCGTATATGTGTATCTGCATTGAGTAAACTTCAACGTGGGAAAAGAAAGAATTTTTCTATATTTTCTTAAGAGCGTGACACCGACATATAAATAAAAATATATATATACATACGATGGTCAACACTTAGTGTTAGATTAGATTAGTGGCGCTTTGAATATGATGGGGCATTTTGTTGAACAACCTCGCACTCCGAACGGAGAAGCTATTAGCATATTTTGTTGCAATTGCATGGTCACCATTTGTGCTAGGGATGAGTACTTCACATGTGCTACCAGTCAGTCCGAGTGTCTGGCAACAAGGCGCCCATTTACCTTCACAGTAATTGACATTAAAATATTCTAAACATATATGAGTGCGAAGAATTCGAAACTTCGCTAGACTAACAAAAAAAAACTGACTAAGCAACCAAGCAACGAACTGTATATTACTATATAACTAGATTTTACCATATAGCGGGATATTGATATCATCTGCATTGTATTATAGTGACAAGAACGACAGTACAGGTAAAAACAAGTGATAGAATATTGCACTTTTCATTCATGAAATAATTAGCTATTGGAATACCATAACAAACCAGTTTAACTTTTTCCAGAAAAGATTTCATTCACCCGACGTGCGAAAGTACTTCCTATACTCCCAATAGTGCGTTAGTACGTGGGGGGGGGGAGCATATGGTATTAAACGAGCCATTTGGGCCCTTTCTAACTTAAGTTCAAAACACACTTTGGTTGAAAAATTCAATTTGTGTGATCAACTAGTGGTAACGCAAAAAATTCATTTGTTGCTTATTGCTACAGGAATGCTACGATCTATCATTGAATAACTGCTGCAATAAGATCAATAATAAAACGACCAACTCAACTTTGAGGGATTTTGTGTACTGAAAGTAATTTTTTCTTGTTGTGTGTCAACAGCTATCCTTGAGTTATTAACGTTATGAAGAGTATTCTGTGAGATAGGATGTGGTTGAAAAACGAGATGGTAAACACTACTAGAATTGTATGTAAATGCTACGGGGCTAAGTCTTACCTTGGTGTGGTTGAGGTTGTGGTGCCGGAACTACCGACAACAATAATAATAGGTTTGGGTTTGGGTGCCGGGGCAGCATATGCTGAGAGGGCGCACAGCACCAGCATCAGAAAGTAAACCTGGAAGGGATTTTTGTACATTAGAAATTAACGCTATTGACGAAATATCCTGGAAAACACACACGCAAAATTAAATCTGTATGATCTCTGCCTATAAACATCGCAATTAACAGAATTATTATTAATCTTCAATGAAATTAGTTTAATGCATCAAATTAATAAAGAACACATGTAAATACACTTTAGAGTATGTTCTAGGCGAAATTCGAACCAGACCAGGACACAACGCAGTACACTGAATTAAAAAATCTCGCCATTAAACGCCGCATGTGTATTTTGTACACATAAGAAACTCAAATCTGGAGGATTGAAGGAGGAGGATTTTATTAAGAAAATCAAACTACAAATAATAATTCATTTAATGGATAAAAAGCGCGGTATGACATAGCACTCTAAGAGACGGCCCATTGAAAATAATGACTAGGCTGATTAATGGAACTTCAATATTGACGGAGTATTTTCTTTATAACATTCTGACTTGAAACAAATACAAAGTAAACAATTCGTGGTACTTTATACCAGTGAAGATTTTTAGTGGTAAATAACACCAATAATTCGTGAAGCATGTAAGGAATAAAAGATGATAATTTGAACTTTAGGACATAAACATGTGCTGAAATTGATCCAAAATAGTTTTAATTTTTACAGATGGTCCTTGCTGATGAATGTGTGTTTCTTTTCAATAAATTCATTCGTTAACTCACTACGAGCAGTTTGTTCTCTGATTGAGGCTTCCTTCTTCTAATCAACCAACAGGCTTTGTCTACGTTTTAGTAATCGACAGTAGGATCTGTTTGGTAGGCGTGGGCGGTCATGGAAAAATTTTTTTTCCCTTAATGAGAAATGCTAAAAATGAGAGAGGGCAGTTTTTCCATAAGGCAATGAACACTTGCGTTTACAGCAAGTCGTCCCGTATAGACCGTGAAATTTAGGATCTACGATGCCCTTCGAAAGTACTTAAGGTTACCGATATGCAAGCTGAACATCCGCTCGATAGTAAAGAGTAACCACGGCATTAATAAAAGCATTGCTTGAAAAATCATTCACAAAGACGTACGTTCTTCACAAGGTGTATTAAATTCATGACAAAATTGGTGCGGAGAGGGTTAAAGCTATAATAGCTATTCCTGGCCCAAATTCATCACCAATTTATAAGAACACCTAAAGATGTACGTGCAGGTCGGTATGAAAAAGTCAAGGGAATAATTTCATTGAACAAAAATGTAAGTTTTTTAGGAAATAAGTATTCAACTTACAATGTGGAATCTCATTTTGGCAGGAGCTGCGTGTGTCTTCCTGAGGAGCAAAAGGGTGCGGCTGGAAGTCTTCTACAGTGCAGAGTGTGAAGTGGACCGTCTTATATACAGTTGTGTCAAGGCTTGACCTTCGCCCACGGTTAACCTGCGCAAGAAGTTTAGGGTGGGAACGCGCAACTGACCGGCAGACGTTAAAATAGCAACAGGAGCCTACTGGCACGAACAGACTGGGGTCTACTGTTTCTTTGAAATGGATTTTATTATGATGAAACATTTTTTGGGGGGGGTTCGATGTAAAATTTACTACATGTTATCGGTAATTTGTTTACAGTTATTACTTTGATGAACTGTGACTACTTCACTGAAAATTTTAATAGCTGATTTTTATGTACTTCACTGCAAGCAAAATTAAAACTTTCATTTAGCACGATCCTTAATTGATGCATTGGCAAGATTTACAATCCCATATACACGTACACTAAGTGGCCAAAGAAGTCACGCTCAACATTATAACTTAATTTATATTTTGTATGATTTTCTTTTAAATTCATTTATTTCACCACAATTTTAAATGGCAGCATTCTACAAGTGTTTATCTAGTAGTAAACACCTGTTTTGATTGATATAGAATTCTGAATTAGCGTTGACATCAGGGAAATTAAAACGCTCGAAAAGGACCTGTCAGCATTTAATAAAGGACGCATCACTGGGTTTCATTAAAGCTGAAAATCAACACAGGACACCTGTAGAGTAGCCAATATAATATCAGAAGGATACAAACAACGCCAGGACGCTGGGAAAGATGGATACGGTAGCTCGGTTCATCTCTTAATTGGAAAAAACCAGAAAGCCTAACGTTCTGGATGACGGAGATAGACGCTCTTTGAAGAGAACGGGTACGAAAAACCGACATTTCTGAACGAAAATGATTGCTAGCGAGTTTTGTGAAGGCCCACAATAAATTTCTCAAAGGACTGTGCTACGAGAGTTTCGAAAGAATGAAGTTAGACAAGTGCAAATCTTCAGGGGAGTTTCTGCGTTAGCAGTAAATCGGACCAAACGTTTGTTATTTGTTCGAGAAAACTGAGAATGGACTGCCGAGTATTGAGAGCACGTAATGTGATCCTATGAGGCCAGATTCACACATATTTTAGAGCGATGGGCATGTATGGGTATGACGACAGCCACTTGAATCTACATATGCTTGTGTCGTTATTTCCCATGGGTCTTCATTTCTTCGATGTAAATGAGATTCAAAATTCTATGAACACTTAAACATGTCGTTATTTCTTGACCAAACTTCTAGAATCTTGCCAATGCAGTTGTACTGAAACAAATAAACTCTGGATTAAAGTAATGCAATTTATATGGAATAACTAAAAATGTACCGGCCGACTTTTTTCTGTTACTTAGTGTATTACGTTTCATATCTCCGGTAAATATACTTTTAAAAAGTTAAGAAAAATAGTCTTGATATTTTATTAGTAAAAGTAAACCAATCATTCTATCACTAGCACCATTTATGTAATGTTATTATTTTAATGTAAGATCTAAGATTTTTAGTCCTACCAGCACCTAGCGTTATCCAGGAGGGTCACTTAGAGTTTCCACCTTTTCTCAATAGATAGACATTTGTAAAAAAAATATTATTTTTAGTTCTCGCTATACTGGAGCGTGGCGGTGCTTCGCAGTACATGGGCCATTGCAAGCCTGCCCTTTGTACTCTGTTAGCGCTGGTCCTGCGGTTGCGCCGAGCTGTGCGGAGTTCCTGGGTTCGAATCCCGTCGAGCCTCTGTAGTACATATTGTAATATGTTGCAGTAATTCTATTAATGTCAGTGAATGTTTAACAGTTTAAATTTGTTGTAACCTGGCATATATAAAGCAAATGCTAGGTCTTCAAGATTATTATATATCTATTATTATATATCTAGGTGTCATAACTTGCCATAAAAGAAGCTCTTCTACAAACCTTATAGCTCAGGAATGCTACACGCACACTCACACACAGCCCTGAAGGGTATATTCTGGCGGGCCCTTTTCCTGCCACAATATATTTGGGCCTCACAACTCCAAGGGTCACTAGTGCCTTCTCTGCTGGGAATGTTGCAGCTTGCCGCAGTTCCTGCTGACGAGGTTAGTTTTGTAAAATTAGGTAGGCTCTCAATACTTCTCCATCTATTTTGGGAGGTGGGCTGCTGATCGAGGGGGCCGACCTATTCCCGCTAGACTTCTACCATCTTTTTTTTTTTTTAGTTTTCTTCCCCTGTGCAGCATAGCTGAGCGAAAGCGTTCAGCCTTGCCCAGGGGTTGGGGAAGTACAACTTGCACATTTTTCCTGTCAGTAGCGCACTGACCAATCTGAAACCTCCCGGCAGAAAAGACGAGACAAAAATCATTGATAATTTAAAACGAGACATACTTCGCGTCCTAATGGCGCACGAGCCTGTGTTAAACACCAGGAATAGTTCGGCGCGATATAGACATTGTGTTCCTGATGCGCTAGTAAAGCTTATTCTGCTATTGCACTTACACACATGTACTGGAGGAACTGCCTTGAAGAAGCAAGGAATATAGAGAATCTTAAAACACCAGTTTACAAAATGGTACGACAGCCACTATTCCGTTAAAGAGGGTATACTTTTAAGAAGGGTATAATTTTAAGGAGGGTATAATTTTAAAGAGGGTATAATTTTAAGGAGGGAATAACTTTAAAAGCATGGAAAACCGCGATGCTGAAGTGAAGGCAAAAGGACGTTTTCGTATCAAAATTCGAGTGGAAGTTACTTCAGACTATCGACACCTTGCAGTAAGGAATAAATGTCCAAAATATATGTATTACAAAATAGTTTCATGCGCGTTGATCCTCTACAGAAACACGTTCGTGCATGGGTTCCAAGTTTCTATCAACATAGTTCTGTGTTCCTTCTTTCTTCCCTGCAAGATTATCTTGTGGATAAACGGAAGCTTAAACTTCCAACAACAGTTAGCTGTGAAAAGCAGTTCATATCTGGACAAAGCGATTAAAATGGGAAGAAAGGATTCAGAAATAGCCTTAGGAGAAGGTGGGCATCAGCTTCAACAAATATAGACATATAGTGGCCCAGGCTCACTAGTTAGCGGAAGCAAACCGTCATATTTCATTTAATATTAGAGCACTCTGAGAGCGCATACTTCCGCCAAGTAAAGCAAAGTTAACAAAAAATTCAAATTGGTCTTGAAACTATTATTCCCTTTTATCAGCACCAACATATGGTTATTTGTGTTTTTAACAGTAATAGCAGCTTCCGTAATTTTCTTGAAGCTCCATACATAACTTTTCGAGTTATGTTGCTCACAACATTCTAGCGAACATTAGTCAAACACACTAACAAATCAGCCGATCATCATCAAAATTTGATCATTTACTCTTTGTAATATACTTAACATCTCATGGGAATTTCATAAAAATTGGTTCTTAACTTTTCAGTCATTTACCTGACAATCATAAAATGAAACCGAGACAAACGAACCAACTGATCATCACAAAAATATGATCATTCTCTCACCGTAATATACCTAACAACTCATGTAAATATTACAGAAATCCGTCCGTACTTTATTACTTTTTTCTTAACAATCATAAAATCACACAGAAGCAAACAAACAAATCATCACAAAAATTTGGCCATTAACAACTAATGCAAATTTCAGAAAATCTGTCGATACTTTTTGAGTCATGGAACTAAGAAAATAGAGGCAGACGATCAAACAAACCGTACAATGGATCTTCACCGAATGTTAATCATCTGTTATTCCTGGCACGCCCTACAAACCCTGTAAATTTCGTAAAGATCCGTCCATACCTGTTTGAGTTATTTTAGTGACAGAGAAACAGACAGACAAACACACCGACAGAGAAACTCGACAAAAATATAACCTCCTTGGCAGGGGTACCTACAACAAATTTTGTCGTCGTCCGTCGCTTCGTAATGAAATCTTATCCTTAGGAAGCTATCTGTTCATTAAGTGACCAAAGCTTTGCAGGCTGACTATTGACTAACTTACTCAACGAACTGACATGCCATTGAGCCTTCCAGCAAAGCTGGCTGTAAGGTTAATAAAAAAGAGTTTTAGAAGAGCTCGTAACGGGAGACGAGACCTGCATATAGCAATAATTAAGATTCCTAGAATAAGATCCAGTTGAAACAATTGCTTCCCCTGGGTGCTTCAGGAGCAAATTACTTATGTCAAAGAGGTAAAGTGAAAATGGAGAAAGAAACTGTAATCTCTGTAATTTCGTAGAGATCTGCCCATGACTTTTTGAGTTATTTTGGCGACAGACGGATAACTAAACACATTAGAGTAGATAAATGCATAACCTCCGAGGCAGAGATAACTATGGACTTCTCCAGAAAAGGGTTAAATAACGAGGAAACCCTATCTTTAGAAGTGCATTGACTTGAATGGAGGCCATGACGAGAAATAATTTATATACCCTCCTATACAAATAAATAATAAAGGAGGCACGCGCACAATGCATTCACATACATCGTACGAAAAGAACGCCTTTCGAAGATCAGTGCATAACGGCATCACTAAACATATATATTACCTTCCTTCATACCTGTCTACACCAATATAACATTTACCTGCCTAAATACGGGTAAGTTCAAGAACCTTGGATGTATCGGTTATACTAAAAGATGCAGTGCCTCTTTGTCGCTTCTGACTTTACGTTTGCGTAGTAAATATTCTCAGCTGAGACCGCACTCCCAAAAGGGTCACAGCTGATTTAGTGCCTTGCTTCAGTTGAATACAAAAGCTAGACGATCCTACACTCAGTTCAAGGTTGGCTTTCCAATCTACTTTCAGAGCCAGCCAAACATTTCCATCCGAAGTTACTGCGCAGACAACCTTTACTGCTAAATGAAGATTGGATGAATGAAAAACTTTGCTGCTCGTAAAGTCTGCTGAAAGTAGAGCGTTGATCTATCAGCTGTTTCTATATATTATGTCTGCAAAATAAAAATTATAAGCGTTGAAGCTTCTGTGGCGTTTGATAATTTCAGAATTTCTGAAAGCTTTTTATTTTTTGTTGTATTTACTGTAAATGGAATTTATAAACAATAGGCAGAATTTGCGCTCCTCGGTATCGAATCGATAGTCTCATGACTGTTAAATCTTGTTTATGGAAATTTTTCCTCTTGCTAAAAAATTAAAACTATACGGCACAATTAATTCGACAACATCTACAGCAGGCAGATAGTTTAACGGGTCTGTTGGTCCGTCTATTGCCAGTTGTCTACTCCAAATACAATCGACTCCGCTTACGACTCCAGCCGCTTAAGATGCACAATTTGACCAGAACCAAACTCAAACGTTTCTATCACTAACACAGTTATACCGTTACAGACGTACGAAAAAAAAATCCGCTTTCGATGACAAGCATAAAATGTATTATTCATCACAACGTAATGATGAAAAGAGCTTAAACGCCAAAATGTATAACAATGGTACCTTTTTTGTGTATGTATTAGGCCCAGGCCACCATTAATGTTCTATCCTATTTCCAGCTAGAAGGAATACCTCCATCATCCAGCGTTAGTATCCAATACATATAGCGAAATTTTTTCGTTCTAATTCAACATATGGCGTTTGGTTCACGTCTGCATGCCTGTTTCCCGTTAAACTAGCGTTGTACCTATTTATATTCTAGTTCCGTAGAATGCAGGGCTTGATTAAATATGTACTTTACGGCCTGACTTTATATAATTATTGCGAATTTCAGCAAATTGGTAACATTATCTTTTCAGGAAAAGGAGAAGCAGAAATATTTTATTTCAGTCAGGGATGAAAGCTTTAAGCTTCAGAGGGTTTTTGAAAGCTGTCTTGGTTCATTCTAAACAACAGAGCAGTGCAGAGTTTTCTGAGGTCTAATTTACTGCAATTTCATTATAATATCCGAAATATTACTACATAGTGACGCGCGCTCAATCGTCTGCCTTTTAGGCTAATATTTGAGTAACATTCTTTCTTTGTAGATACGCAGCAATGTGCACGAGGTCACAGCAAGATGTTCGGATATTTTGCATAGCGTACATTGCGACTCGAGTGTGTTCACAAAATAATTTTGCCGTCACGAATCTTTTTCTTCAGTACCTCGGTGAAATAGTTTCTGTGGAGTAAATTAATCATAGAAAAAAAAACGCATATATTCTACTCCTGATCAGAACACATCGGCTTAGATAAGCAGAACAAAAGTTGACTTGTTATGCGGATTCTACCGTATTATTTAATTAAAGCAATTACTGTATAAGTTGACGATGCGATGAAGTCAAGAATTTCTCATATTTATCAAGAATTCACGCACAAGAATTTATTCCTTATTACTGATGAATGGCAAGCCGGAGGAGCATATTAAAAAATCTCAGAAAATTTTTCAGTTCTATATCAGAAAGCTACTAACGCCGTGTACAGTTAACTTGGATATAGCCTTCAATTAGTAATTTGGATGTACTGCAGGTATTGTTAAAAGTAAACTGTTTAATCTCTTGGAGACTTGAATTGGCCGGACTTTGGATTCCCCCATTTTTGACCATTTTTGAAAGATTTTCGCTTTCATGTGCACAATTCTATTGATTACCCCTGTCACATTTCTAGTCTCATGGACAGCAATGAGTTTACTGAACTGCAGTGCTTGATAGCTGTGGTCTGAATAATTTAAGCTTCAAGTTAGTGCTTCAGCAAACCACAGGAGCTGGCTATCCATAATGATTAAGTTACGGTCAGGGAACCTGCGAGGGAGGCCAAGGTTGGGTCTTCCCTTGTTAAGTATAGCACACAGAGCTCTCCTTTCTCCAAATAAAGAGCGTCCTTGTCCGGTGCACCTACAACCGAGCTATTACAGTTTGTGCCAGTTATACAGTGTGCTGGATTACCGTGTAGCAATCAAGGTACCTAACAAAATTTCAGGCCGCTGCGGCGCCGCGCAGAAGTAGAATTGCAGTTTTGGCTTCTACGGCCACCCTGATTTTTGGAATTTTTGGCAAGGACGGAATATAATCCGATTAAATGTGCTTCAATAATAAGCATGGATTCGCAACTTTGGATAACGTTTCAAGCGTTATTCGCTAACCAATTGCACTTGAGACGAGCGTTTATATTACGCATTCGGTAAAGAAGGGGCTTCAGCTTGTAGAAATATAGGTAAAGAAGCTTGATTACATGGTCGTCCAAGGTAGATCAGACCCATTTGATCAAGTACCCACAAGTCTGGCTTTTGAACATCCTCAGGCGTGTGATCGTGCCAATGCCGCGAGGCGATTGGACAGTGCGGTATCCAGCGAGAGCACGGGCTGCTAACGCATCTGGTATGATTTGTTTGTAGGTCTCCACAGATGCATTCATGTCCGAGAAGAATCTCCCTTCAATAAGGAAAGTCATGACTACTGTGTAAGAGATCTCGCCTCTCTTCCGTTGATGCAACAGAAGCAGAAATACATCAGTATTGTCTGCTGCAACCAGGGCAGTTTTTTCCTAACTAGAGAGACCTGCCGCGTTCTGATGGTGTCAGCTTCTTTCTGGCTTGTTGACTTATCGTGTTACTTATTTATCCACAGTTCAGTTCATAGGTAATTGGATCCTTGTTTGAGACATTTGCCTGAAATTCATGGACATCAACTTGAGATCATTCCCTATGATGTCAATCAGCTGAGCTTTGTTCTTTGACACAGTCAGAACAACGAACTCTACTGGAAGACGAGCTGTGTTGGTCAGTCTGTACAGTGTACACTCTATTGGTTTTATTCTCCCTGGAAGATATTATTGCATCATTTGTGCTGCTCTGGTTATAGAAATCCAGCATCTGCAACACATCAGCCTGCTTCAGTCGTTTGTGAGTGTGTATTCGAACATTTTTCAGGTAGTTTTGGCCAATTGAGCCGCTTGGTGGCTTGGAGTGACCCATAGAATGGCACGTTCGTCCATTACAATGGCACCCAGCGGCTGTGTTCTCTGACCAATTTCCACTTTGCAGCGATATCGCGTATGGCTTGGAGTTTGTCAAGCTGGTCTCCATGATCTCTAAAGAATGTCAGTTAACATTAGTGACAATTCAAAGGACATGAAATTTTAATGTTCAAGATCTCTTGAGGTGTTCTGCCAACTCATTGCTCTCGCATAAGTGGCCCCACATCAACGATCTTTTGCTCGCCAACCTTAATGTGCTTGCAAATCGTCGCCATGAAGTGAATCAGTTTTGGTCAGGGTTGATAGAAGCCGTCTGGCATACTTTTATAAATTTCTACAATTTTTATCATTCAAGTTGAAGATCTTGGTTAGGGCTAACCGATATGTACTTGGTTATCTGTGCAGTGACTGCATGTACAAGCCTATCAGAAAGTTCTGTTAGATCTAGAGGGTCACCAGATAGTACAGTTTTATTGTACGGAGATTCCTCCTGTCTGATTGATCAAACTTCCTTAGCCTTGACGACTCTTTGTGTGAGGTATGGATGGACGTATATTTGTCATTACGCATTTCGTTCACGGTGTTTAGGCATATAGCAGGCATGTAAGATGTGCGTCCGTGTCTATACAGCTTCTGATTTTCAAGGTAATGCCAATGATGCAGTGCCTGCTGCGGCCATAGCACAAGTTCCATTGAATACCTAGCTCAGTAATGTGGCGCATGGTACATTGGCCTTTAAACAACTGTTGCAGTAATCCTCTGGGCAGATCATACACGGTTCTCATGTGGTAGGAGGCATAACGTGCGTAGTTCACATGCCCTGCAGCAAAAAAGCGAGGAAGCATCTCGACAACTGCAAGATGTAGGTTCCAGTTGTATTTCCTCTATGCCTTGATGTATGTCATCATGTATTTTATAAGTATCTGTTCATGTTTATTGAAGTTGTATATTACAAACTTTCATTAGTATATTCCTCTACAAAAACTGGGAATTTATTAAGTTACTGAAAAGTGACCTCACATAACTAAGTATAAAAGTGTATGCATGCTGATAACCCGTATGTGTTAAGAAAGTTATGGGTATTTCAAATTCTGTCGCCGTCGCAGAGCGGCCATATTGGATTTTCGCATTGATAAAAAATTGTTCATGGGTGAGAGCTCCACACCCACCCGGGCAACGTTATATGGACTCTAAGCTATCAGAATCTGCAAAGAAAAAAAAACTTAATTAGCAACACATGGTTTGGCCAAAATTACCTCTTTCTCTGCCAGACTAAAATTTTAGGAAAAGTCAGTGGAGCTTCGGCATCAAATATTACGGGAACACAAATGCTGACCAACAAACGGAGAGGCCGTACAATTTTGTCTCGACTAGTAACCAATAGAGTTAATAATCTTGTGCAGAGTTATTAATGCATATTAATATCTATCAAAAAGAACCAGCCCAGCCGTCAAAGAACGTTCTCATTACACCTCTATAAGGAAACCATTATGCAGTGCTTCGTCCGCAGGTAATCTCCTCTGGCAGTTTAATAAGAGTGCTAACGTTTAGGGCTACTTTCGCGTGGTTATTTTTTTGGAAACTCTTCAGAAATTGCTACTGTGGTGTCTGTAAAACTGTGGAATGTAATAATAACCATTTGTTAATATTGATATTTATGCGTCCTAGGAAAATAGCATAAAATATTCTTGACTTCCATTTGGTGTTCATGCCGATGCTGAACTCGTAAAAAAAAAACATCTAAGCAAGAACATAGTTTTGATTTATGAAAAATGTCGTACCAACGATAGGATTGAGAAAAAGACGTAATATGTATGTAATTGTGATGCAGCACGTAAACGTGCTTAGAGGCACGCTGTCGAACTATAAACGTTATTTTTCAGCCTGAAATAATTCGAATTGGGTTCCTATTATTTTAAATTTTTGGAAATGAAATAACGCCAATTTATGACAAAAAATAATTGAAGTTTGGTTTTTTCGACGCATTCGACCTTCCTCTTCCAAACGCGTCTTGTATTGCGCCTGAGGCTCCATTCAGTGTGGCCAGATATGTAAAAAATCGCGGACGTTTTAAAACTAATCGAATTTCATACGATAACTCGTCTGTGACCAATTGAACGTCCCCAATCACTGTGTAAGCCGTCATGTAAATAGCTTATTCGCGTGGTATACCAGTCCTAAACGTCTCTTGGTCAGGCTTATAAAAGAAACAGCCAATCTCCAGAGGATATCGCGCTTTATCTTTCTTCTGGAAGCAAAGTCTTCTGCTATTTCCAGCTCGCTTAAATGAGTTACCTTGAACAAAGTTTAAACATGTTTTGCTTTCAGTTTATTCAGTATAGTTATTAGACCTAGTTTAACACGCAACATTACAAAAGTATTCTTTTCATAGGTTAACGGTCATGTTTATGACCTTTTTGGCTTGATCCTTTTTATGCTAGTAGCCTTAGATCTGCTGACGGCGAACCTAAAAAAAATCTGCACCAGTGCTAAAAGAAACTGCTCAAGTTTTTATGCAAAAGTCTTCTGAAGTTTGTATTTTTTTTATTTTACTTCAGAAAAAACTGCACAGGTATCAGGAAAGTAGGGCACAAGAAAAACTGTAAAATATCCAAAGGAGTTTTTTTCAGGTGCGCTAAAAAAAGCTCCTTTGGTACCAATTAACCATAACTACAGGGCCGTAACCTGCTACTAGCCATTTTTTTCTACCTAGAGGTCATTCCTACACGAAGCCAACAGATGTTCAGTTTACTGTCATGCAAAAGTGAAGTTGCTCGGGAGATCATGGCTAGGAAACCGGTTTCTTTAACACGCCAAGGTTCACTTTATTTATTCTGGCTGATACAAGGTCTGAATAAATGAAGGTCCAGTTAATTTAAATATCTGTTCTGTGTCTGGTACAAGGTCTAAACAAATGAAGTTCCATCTATTTAGGGATCCCTTTCGAATGATAAAACAGTTAATGAGGATCTACGTTCCTGATATCGAGCCAATTAAAGAAAGATATACGAGCGTACCGTTAGCTCGTTGAAACATGATATAAAAAATTTAGGGCAGTGATGGTGAGCTCGCTTAGGGTACAATGTGCCACAAATATCCTTTTACGGCCTACCATCAGAATAAACCAAAGCCCCAACCCCAAGCTATGGTTCCTCACAAAGAATGGGCCTCTGTGTCCGTCTTTGTCGTATACCCAATCTAATGTCCATTGTAGCCAGGGAGTTATAATAGCGGGAGAACCAAATTGACATACAAAGAAAAAGAACGCCAGCGAAATGACGTTTTCCGGACCAAGCAGCTGCAGCACACGCTCAACATTATGTGTATCAAATTATTATATTATCAATAGTGAAGTGCTCTATCTATGCTTGTCTTATAGAACGTAATATAACTACGCGCACTTCCTGACTGCATCGTTTAATTAGGCAATAAATGTACGCTAAAAAAATAATATGCGGGAAAACGAGCAGCGAACGCTATAGCTTCTTGGTCCGAAAAAACGTCATTTCAAGCGCGTTCTTCTTCGTATGTGTATCTGGTTCTCCCATTATTTTTACTCCCTGATTGTAGCTGTAAATTAAAGCAAGCATTTACATCATATCCAAGTTATAAAAATCAGCTTTGAACCAGAGCACTCTGAGAGAGCATACAACCCCCAAGCAAGGCAACGACAACAAAAAATTCAAATTGGTTCTAAATTTATGATTTCCTTAGTACCAACACCAGAAGCTAATCACGTGTGCCTTTCCACTGTTATAACTGCTTCTGAAATTTTCTTGAATATCCGATGATAACTTTTAGAGTTACGTTGCTAGCAAACATTGTGGCAAACATTAGTCATACACTCAAGCAAACAAACCGATTATCACCCAAATTTAACAATTTATGTCTCTTGAGATTTATAACAATTCCTGTAAATATCATAAACATCCGTTCATAATTTATTGTGTTATTTTGCTAACAAGCATCACATAAAACATAAAGACTGACAAATAAATAAATCGTCTCAAAAATTTGGTCATTTACTCTTTGTAATAAATTTTCAAATTTCATAAAAATCTGTTTGTAAGTCTTTGAAATATGGAATTGAGAAAAAAAGCAGACAAACAAACCAACGGATGAACGGATCTTCACCAAACGGTCACCACCTGTTCCTCCTAACATGTATACCTAACAAAACCTATAAATTTTATAAAGATCTGACCATAACTTCTTGATGTATCTTGGTGACAGACAAAAAGACAAACTCGATGAAAGCACAACCTCCGTGGCAGAGGTTATAAGGCGAAGCTGTGACTGCAGGGTCAGCACCTCAGTATTGCTTAACCATTGCCCCAATGCATAAGTCAAGATCAACAAACATCAATCTAGCCCATTTTACCAGGTTTGCGCGAATGTGACAAAGTAGGGCAATAACGGTCAGCAAATAAACCAGTTATGTATAACCATTACACAAGAAACCTCAGAAGGGTCAGACAAACCATCACCAAACTATTTTTGTGTTACCAAACTGCAGTAAACAAAACAGGGTCAACAAACCACCGCCAAGGCTTTTCCCATACACAGTAACTGGCCTTTGCAACAGGCCTTATACAGACGCGGTCGTGGTTAACATACTAATTACGCTTGTGGTCCAGCGCGCAGGGTCAGCACCGGTAAGCTTATGCAAGAGTTGGCATTTGTAGGACTGAAATAAGACTTCTGAACCTCATACATAAGTCATAAATTGTAAAGTTCGACCTCGTTAGATGGGGGTTAAAAGTAAAACTAATGTGCCTCGGACCTCAGACTGTTTGTTATAAAAAAAATGGAGTTGATGAGCTAAGTCAGGTAGTCTAGACTAAAAAATATTGGAAACATAAGAGTAAAAAGTTATAAATAGTTTCAATAGGCATGTGTCTCGTCTTTTATTACAAAACACGTGAATTTTCCTGCCGTGAATTTCAGGTAATTTTTCTCAACGAAAATACGTTAAAAAGCATCGGATATTTTAACTGTTTCACTAAAAGCATTAGCAAACTCATCCATTTCTAAACCACTTTACTGCTCAGCTGTTCTTATTGTCCTTATTGCTCATCTTAGAGAAAAGTGAAAGTGCTTTTTTGCCTATGAGAGTCAGGTAGCGAATACAGCGAATGTTTAATACTAATGGAATTTAATCTGGGAATAAATGTATCCTGGTAAAGGATGAAACACACACACGCTAGCGATAAATAAATGTTAAATGATATTCAATTACTTGGTTAGGGGGAAGCTTGGCTAACAACAACAAAAGATTATTTCTAAACTATTACGTTTTCTAGGGCATCATTTCTAATATTCACCTTCCCTCCCACGTCGTTATGGGCAGTAGCAGCAAAGCTTATTGTCAGTATTAAGATTCACAACTGCTTCTGTAGAAGAACTCTCTCCAATATCATGAGGAAATACCAAGCATTCCATTTAAGAGGAAATATTTGTAGCCCTGATGGTCTCAGGAAGTGAAAAATAATTATCTGAAGATTTCTATTGACAGATTTTCACCGAAAAGCTTCAAAATAATAAGTTGAAGACCGTTGGTTTAGAATGCAGCTGCTAGCTTCTTTTCAATCCATCTACATGTCAACCCGAGATGCTTCGGGGTGAATCTCTGTGTAGTTGCTAACGATGTCGGAATTTTCGAAAGAGAGCCATTGTTACTGCTTTGTTGAAAGCGAAGATTACTCCCGTTTTTATATTATAGATCCATGCTGTAACATCGCAATAAAAAATTTCATAGTTTTACACTAGCGGCTGCCCTATCAACAATAACCCTACAGAATCTTCAATAAATTTTTTCTTTCACTACAACAGGAGGGCCACAATTCCTTTGTTAATTTTCCCAAAAATGCGCCAGATCAAATAAATAATAAAGAGGCAACTACTGATTAAAAATCAGTTGGAGTGCTGCACAGCTACACGCTAGAATTTTTAAGCAAGTATACTTCCAACCGCTCAGTACCGAGGTTGCTGACTTGCTCAATATCGAGACAGTGGAGGTTCGAACCCACACCAGGGAAAGAAGTCTTACCACGCCTGAATGCATAGCATCAGCAATTCTTTCACTCCTAGCCATTGGGGGGGGAGGGGCACGGGCACGGGCCTCATGTTCAGGAATGGCGGTAGTTTTTCGGGTATTCCGTGGATACGAGTCAATACGACGCAGTAGCAAGGACAATATCTGTGGTCGATTGCAGCGGTGCAATTCTCTGGGCCAAGTGGGTATTTACCTGCAGCACACACTACTGCTTGTAGGTTTAGCAGTTAAAGTGTACGGTCATCACGACTTCACATTTATTCTTCTTTTATGAACTTTAGGAGAGCTTCTGATATGGAGATTGTAAATGAGATATCCATGGACCACTTGAATAAATAAAAAATAAATTGATAATAATGACTTTAAGGCTAACAATGAAGGAAATTACAGCGTATTGTACCTCCACAGTCCCTTAACATGATTTTCCAATCAATGCTATTACAAATGTAAATTGTATCTTTTTTCTCAATGCCTAAATGTAGATCCACGTTAATACGTATCGTGCTAAAACACTAATCTTTTGCTAAGAAGGTAAATTCAAGGCCATTCCGTCATCCCTTTATAGTTAGCTTAACGTGCACCTCAATGTGGTATTGGTACACATACTATAACTGTGCTTAAAATTACACGATAAACCCATTCAGGTTGTACACAATATAAAAAATGCGACATGTGATTGACAAATTGATAAAGTTTCGATTTTGCTTAACGTGATATCCTTTCACTGGCTACCTAGTTATCGCTATAATGTTTCCGAAATTGAGGACATTTCTTTAACGATATTGATAACATGCAGTAAATTTAAAATTTTTTACCTCCACTAAGTATTTACTACTGAAAGCTTTTGGAAATTATCGATTGTTCTCCACTAAATAAGAAAAATCACTGCACAACATAAATTCCAAGGATGGAGGGTAATGAAGCTGGTTACTCCAGAGGCACCTCTGAAACAGAAACTTAAGCAAGAACTCCAATGACGTCCAGGTTTCCCTGACCAGTTCTGTATCATTTCACTGAATAATGGTTGCAAGGGTCCGCCAGCTCTTCAATTAGATTTCAGAAACTAGTTTTTTTTTACTTTACTTCGCTCTAAGCGCAAACTCGTCCTGAAGATGACGTGCCAAAAAATGGCGATGTGCCAGCTTACCTGGTGAACCTCCAAACTTTTACCTCTCGTAGCTCTTCACCAGAGACAATGAATACCTTTTTTAAGGCTTTTTAATGTTTCACTTAGTAATGGCAGGGAACCAGCCGCCTGAAATTTATGGCTACAGAGTGAGTTTGGTCGCTTGTTTCAGAGCTGAAGAAATGGTGGAGTCCTCGGGGTAAATTTTTTTTGGGGGAAGAGGAGGAGAATAAGTCATCAATCTTACTCTCAGTTGGCCTACCGAGAGTATGAATAGTTTTATGTAGGTAGGTGAAATATAGGAATTTATAGGATAATTTTTTAGAATCAAGGGATGGAATAAGTTACCGATGCTACACCAATTTACCTTACCGATCGTCTAAAAATACTATCTAAATATATAAAAATACATAAATTTTGTTATGACAACGATCAATGGGTCATGGATACGTGTTGTTTCTTGTCTCTCCTTTTTCCGTTTATAGAACTTTCATGTAACTTGTCCATAGAGACTTGCATGCAGGTATTATCAATTCCATTTGGTACCGTTATAGTAAATTGTATAGCCAGCACGTATATGAGAATTCAAAGACCTTGTATACGAGGCAAAATGTTGCCAACAGTGATGTCTCGATTAGCTCCACTACACACTTGCGCCGGGACCACATGTGCATTCGCAGGGCCAACATGGTTGCTAGGATGCACAGCGCACTTGTCGTTTCACTATATTTTTAAATTCGGTAGCATAGATACGGTAGCATGAACCACTTACGAGTCTTGCATCCTCGCATCAAGTTGTCTGTGCAAACGCCTAGTGTGGCCCCGACATTATAGGTGTCCGAAAAGCGGTGCTTCTTTTCCTTGATAGACTATTTACGTTTGCATAGCGTATATTAGGCCATGTCAATATGACGAAGGAAGCACTTAAATGAAGTTTTCCTTATGATCGCATGGATAGACGAAATGTAACAGAATGTATGAATCTTGTACGTATGATATCAAAGCTGCCTCATACAGCTTCACCAGTATTTCTCTTGATGTTGATTTCTTTGAAATGAAAAATTTGAAATACCTTAGTCTTTGTACGATTGCCACAGGATCATTTATTTGTTGAAAAAATTAATGTGTGCTTATATACATTTAATTCGATAGTTGGCAGTATACAGACCAACAGTCCCATTCCCAGAGCTCAGCCGGGGCTTACGCTCCACCTCTCAATAAACTGTTGCCTTGTGTCACATCAATTATTTATTATTTATATATAAATTTATTTTCTTTAAATGGCATAGATATATTGAAGAAATCGATGAGAAGCAGATGAAATTTTGTTACCCACGACGCGTTTCGCTGTAGCGATAAGGTAGGAACTTAAATCAAAACTAAATCTTTTGTTAAACTGAGTTTGAAACAGCATGACTTGAAAAATCAAAACTTCTAAGCTGAAGCATGAAAATTCCTTTGCAGGAGCTGGACTTATATTGCGTAGTGTATATTAGTCAATCCTGTGCTACAGTAAAATTTATTGCCCACAAATGAATGCACAAGTTCTGCAATACATAGATTCCAGTCATGACAGCATATTGCCCATAATCGTTAATCATGAACGGGAGCTAATAAAATTTTTTTCGGCATATCTGACACCTTGTGCAGCAGTGAGGAAAATTCACTAACAAGAAAATAAAAATGGAAAGTGTGTGTCGTTTCGGTAATACTTAAATTTTGACAGCTTCTTCGTTTCGCTTCAGCACCTCGATCGATGAACTTATTTAGGGCGAGCTTCAAGAAGCCACACACAAAAAGCTTAGTCGCTCGAAAACTATTTTACAATTTTGGCGTCTGGGGACCTGAAAATTCCTCCAGGCTAGATAACAGTAGGTGGCAACGGATACGGACATCGGTAGCTCAACGTTCCAGTGAGGCTGAAGCCTGGCTGACTTACTGATAGGCTGCGCAAATGGCTGGAAGCCTGTGACTGACCGGAAGGGAGCACCCATCGAAGTTTGAAGGAATTCCCTGGGCAGTACGGCGAAATGTGGCTGTGCTCCCACCTGTTATTGAATCCCCTTACTCTGCACCCCTTCGTACCTCCCCTCCCTCCCCCGTCCAAAGATCTAGTTGTGTCTCTTGAAGATTAATTAGCGTCATCAACGAGAGAGAGAATCGAAATTTGAGAAATTCGTTACTGGTACTGAATACTAGTAAAGTTCATTGGATAAAGTTCACGCTCATTTTAACCCATATATCGGGCAAGCCAAACATATATATCGTGGCCTTATATATTTGGTCTCCCAACCAGATACTGATAGTTTCGTACCTCTAGTAAACGAAGTAGGTTGCTGCCACTTATAGTTTGTTGACATATGTGACGTTATCTAAATGTTTTTTTTATTTTCAATTAATAAATAAATCCAATTTGACGCCCTAATTTTAAAAACAAAAAGAAAACAGTGAGGAATTAATGGCTTCCATTCGCTGCCTACTCTACACATGCACGCTGGGGGCTGCTGTTGTAAACTCCACAATGACTTTGCTAACAAACGTTATCTTTTGTACACACGCCCCATCAGCTTCCTGTTCGTAAACTCCAACTTTTAAGCAACATATTCAGAAACTATTTTTCGAGATAACTTGCTACTGGTTCTCGCTCTGTTCACAGAATGCACCGTCACCTCCGCACAAAATGGGTGGAGTGCATACCGTCACCTGGACCTCGGCCGAAGATCATCTGAGGTACCAACATAAGAAAAACTACCTTGAGGCGAGCTGCCTGACATCAGGTTAGTTTTTCTACCTTGCCTGACGCGAGGTTGGGATCCATCCCACAGTACTGTCACGTCAAAACCTAAATTTTTAGCGGGTTTAACAAGTTTCAATAATAAGTGTCAAGTGGGTTTTCTAATTAGCGCTTGATATCGTTTGGACTATGCATGAGTTAACTTTCTCTCCGACCCGTAACCGGTCTCACGAGTTCATCTTCGCGAACAAGTATCACTTTCTGAGCGTTAAATAGCGCATCGATTTCATCCCCACACGTAGGTACCTTTTGGGACTCCCAAAAAGCGCTATAAGTTATTATTCTAGACAATTATATGGTGCAGGGAACCACCCTAATATCAGCTAGATCGGCTTGTCCTCAGGGTAACTTTCTGACGAACCGAATGTCTCGAGAAAGTCGAGGCCTTCAGTACCAAGTCTTCATTTACGTAAGGGGTGGTGATTTTTTTTTGGTTCTGGAAGATCATGCAAGCAATGCGACCAGCCCAGTCCTCGAGCTGCGTAACAACTGCCCGCTACCTCTTCACGGGGGACCAGTTTTTACTTCTTTGCTCTCAGATCTCTCCAAAATTATCCACCGGTCCCCCGTACCTGCAATGATATAAAAAAAATCTGAAGAAAGTTAAAGCTCTTAGCTAGAAATGAAAAGTGATTCCAATTTCACCAGCGAGCAACACAAGACTGGAGACGCAGACGTATATACCTTCGACGCAAGCCTGACGATCTTCCCATTATGTTGACCATATTTATAAGTCCCGTCAGAGTCGCCTCAAGTATTGCAAAATGTCCTGCTGCAGATGCTTTGAATTTCAGGCTAGATTCTTTTTTTTTTTCACTACACTCTACTGCGGACTTCGGTCCATATGGTGGGTCGTGGTTGGAATTAACTGTAACGTAGGCGACAACGATGTGCTCTTTGGTTTACGATTTGAAATTTTACTGAAAATCTTAAGACTGAAGAATTTCGGTTCCAGGGCAGGTCACGGTTTCGATTATCCCTAATAATTTATTAATACCAAAAAAGTTCAGGTTGGCATGTAACTTAAGTTTTGTAACATGATTTAGGAGACATCTAATAAATGAGGTTTCGAACCATGGGGTACGCAGGTTACGGCTTCCTTCTTTTGTTCTATTATTAAGAAAAATCACACACTGCATGAAACTTGCATTTTATGTAGACGAATGTTAAACAATAGTCTAAGGATTGAAGATGCAATAGGTTATGGTTTTCACAATCAATAACATAAGAGAGAAAAACAAACGTTCACTTTAACATCTGATTCAGCTTGAAATAAGAGGCAATGATGATTTTGCCTTTCCTAAAATTTTTCGCCGCTTCAGCAGCCAATAATAAAACTGAGCTTCTGAGGTAATAAAAAATTTCTGTTAGGTAGTTTCATGAATAATTGAGCTATAGGTATTATAAGCTTCAGCTACAATTACCTATAATAAGAGTAGGACGAATCATGCACGAGGGTATTTTTTCGCCCTTTTCTCATTGTATAGAATATATTCTGCGCTATAGATAATATTATTTCTACCAGACACGCAGCATTAATTGGGCAATAAAGAATTTACTTTAATAATTTTGCATGAAAGCAATAAAATCAAAAGTTTCATAGCTCCATTCGCTAAAACTCATAAGATTCGTCATATTATAATTTCTATTATTAGAGCAATAAAAAATTCGGTGAAAGTAACTATAACACCTATAATAACAGAAAAATTTGACCTAGTTTTTACTACACTGATGATGAAATTTTAGTCTTCCGAAACGTATGCATTCCAGGTGATGAAACTTTTAAGAATTGCCTCTTTATTTTTTCTTGGCTGTGGATTCCTGTGAATCGTGTTATTGCTGAAAGAAAGTTTTTATTTTAGAGTAAAAATAACACAATAACATAGATAGGCTAACATATGGGCATTTTCTCCTAAGCTCTGTATAGTATCATTTACCTGTGGAACAGCTAAATACGGTACTATTATTCACCATTAACGTTTATCTTGTGATCTATCGATACCTTTGTTTATTTAAAATTCACAGTCTTGAGTAAATTTTGGATTAAAAGAATGTTTGCATATTACAATTATCTTCTTCGTTATCCTCCTCGTCTCAGCTTTCAATGTAGTCACAAATTATCATAACGCAATTTACGGTCAAACTCCACGCACAAAAAGTACTAGGATAAGTGACTAAAAATTCTTGAAGGTTCATATTATTAGTAGTAAATATCGTTGCGGTCACACTATCATTATCGCTCAAAGGTTAAATAGCGCAATCGAGTCAAAGTACCTAATAAAAAGTCAAAAGTCAACACAATGTACCCATGTAAACAATTAACACTCAATGACGTAACAAATCAGTAACAAATAATTTTAACAACATCTCCTTTCTGGTCACCGCAGTGATGGGCCAAAACCAATTTTTTTGACCAGACGGTCACCTGAGCAAAGCGCAAGTGAAATTGCCGTAAAAAGTTGCTGGGTTCAGAAGACGTTCTTGCTGCGGCATGGTCGTGGCGTCCCGCCTGCTCTGATGCCATCCTAGCGACAATTTCTCTGACTGACACAGTATATTTTCGGTGAATTTTGCTAGAGAAAAGCATCATCTCACGGTATTTCCTCGGGAACTTTATCGGTAACGAAATTTGATTTACGTTTAGAATAAGTTTGGTCCAAATAGATGAGTTCTGAGAGTGCGCTAGCGGGAAACTTCTGACGTGTATGGCAACACTGGCGGTTAGGGGGAGGGTATGGAAAAGTCGCCGGCAGCTTCGTCAACAAGCCGGACTCGGCGATGTTCCCTCGGAGTCTTGAGCCGGGCACAGAGCCGTTAACACCACCGCGCTCTCGCAATCGCGTGATAATGTTACTCAACACAGTAGTTACAGTTCAGTACGAATGGTATTTTCAGTGAAAAAATGGGCAGAGCTACTCTAGAATCAACTTTTCAGATCGAAAAAGTACCTCGACAAACATCGTTGTTAAAACATAAAATTCATATCACCACCTTTCCATCATCAGTGTTTTGATACGAGAAAAACTTGTAATATATGAATGTTGCCAATAGCTGATTGGGGATGAGGGAGAAATACTAAAGGCAAAGAATTTTTATCTACCAAGCCACCTTGAAATTTCTTTTAATTCTTTACTTTTCACCAGAAACTAATGTTTGGAAACTGTGCTTGAGTGTGCATACTTACAAGTACCAATACTGATGTTTTACAGCACTATTTGCATTGAAAGTTTATATTTATTGGAATGCGCCGATAAAAAAAATCGCTTCTTCAGTGCTTGTTCTACTCTAGGTCTCTAGCAACGCTTTTCTCCCATTGCAAAATTTACAAAATTTCCATTGGCGTTGTTTTGAAAAGCGTTAGCCTTTGAAAATTAATTAAAATTAATTTAATTAATTAATTAAAACTTAATTTAAAAAATTAATAGGCTGCTATTATTATTTTTAGTTACGTTTCTCTCTCCCAGAACCTCAATCAGCAAAACCTGGTTTCTCAACTGTGTATGTCTGAGCCTCATTTCTAACTGGGATTATTTCTGGCCGCGACCCCACCATCTGCTGCCGATAACCCGCCGGCGGCAGAGGTAAACTGTTGTTGTCATCTTGCGCTATGAGTGCTGTTAGATAGCCGTTTGATTTCTTCTAAAATCAGATTTGCATTCATGATTTGACTTCTATATACACATAATTTTTTTCAAAACTCACCAAATAATTTTGTTAATCCTTCAGTTTAATTCAATTTATACTTTTCCGTTAAAAAACAACGTTACTTAGCGCGCTCTAAGTAGAGTAGTTTATTCACTAACGGATCGTGCAGCTTCGTACTGTAATCCTTTGCTCTTTGCTCCCAGGAACTACAGCAAAAGAAAAAAGGCAACAAGTACGGCCAAATCATATCAAATGCAAAATACCGCAATATTGATTTCACTTTAGATGGTACTTATGAAAGTTTACTGGTGCATATTCAGCAAAATATAACACATCAAGTGAATTAACGCAGTTAACTTTGTACTCTGTGCAGGGAATTAGACAGTCTAATTCTGGTGAACCAGTGATTTCTTAATCCTTTCGGTGTGTTCACTAACATAAATGTAAAAACTAATTCAGTGTTTTGAAAGTACTAACGACCAACACAAACTTCGCGTTACACCAATGCAAGATTTCAAGTGTTGTGAACAGTGACGAATTATGTAGCGGAGGTCCTTGAATAATAATCATTCGCGAGTGGTAACGGACTTGGAAGAAAGTTTTTCAAGTGTAAAAGACGAAGCTCACAGTGTCCACGACTGCTACCGCCAGGAGTCATGGCATTCAAGGCCACTTGGATTTTGTTGTGGTAAGATAAATAAAAGCTAGACTTGAAAGTTTTTCCGCTGTGTTAGATTGGTGTTCCACTGGCCTATAGTGTCCAATATAGCTAAAGGCGGGTTCGATTCGATCTCTTCAATCAGGGTGATCTAGTTCGATTATATTTAACTCGTCTGTAGAGTTCGAGTAGCTACTTTGTGTCTAGTTTCAAGCGCTGACTAGAAAGTGATTATGCCCAAATTAGTGATGTTTGAGACAGCAAAAACTCAATCCTCAAATTCTATCGTCCTGCCAATAACACCAGATTCTTGATCCAATGTAGTAAATCGAAAGCACATGAATGAAGATAAATATTCAATTCAAAGCTAATGGAAATAGATTATTTCTCTCAATTTGGACGAAACGAGCACGTCTTCAGCATATCCAAATCTGGCTAACCTAAGGCCCCTTTACTCACGCTGGTCCCGGTGTAGTTTGCGACCTATCACAGAGTGTCAGGTTGAGTTTAGGTTAGAGTTTAGTTTGGCTCTGCTAGAGTAGGTACCTGACCTAACTTACGAATTCACATTTTCTACCCAGTCTCAGGCTTGCGGCACTCGCACGCCTAACGAGACGTATACGCCACAGACTATTGAACACACGGACATTTTTTAGTATATTTTTCGAGAAGTTATTGGCAACAATGACGTCACAACGGTCTGGCGCGGTAAATTTGAGGTGCGCTTGAAGTAATGCGTCTCTACCATCTGGCCGCGGTTTATGCTGATTAGGTTAGTCTGTAAGGTTAGGTAGGTTCTTCACACCTCCCCTTTCGCTCCGAGTTGTGGTGGGCGGCTGTAACAGAGCGTAGTGTAGATTGAAGGTTCTGTTGTATTTTTCTACGAAATACATCAGCAATTTAGTTCTTATAGGACTTTTATCATCCTGTATTGAATCTGACCTGTGATAAAGTACGTGTCACGCTTTATTAGAGGTTGATTTTACAGGTTGATTTAAAGATACAGTGCCAAAGTAATATTCAATACAAGGAAGGTTTCCACTCATACATATTCAAGAAGATTGATGCACTAAACGCCGAGTTATGTGCTTTTATGGAGTTTGACCCAATTTCTAACGTGTCACGCTTTATTACAGATGTCTAAAATGTTCAGTTTATGGGCGAAACAACGAGTTATATTCCTTATGTACCAACATATAACTCACACAATGAAACAGAGAGAAGTATTGGAGCATGACATTCATATGTCAGCAGTACACTACGTGAACATTGTTTACTTTAAGTGTCGACGTGTTGTCCTTGTTTTGAAATGACTTTGCAAAGTCTATCGTCCATTGAATCAGTCAGCCGTTTGTTTTCAGTAGATGTTATCGACCCAGCAGCACTTTCAGTCTTCTGCCACCGAGACTCCTTCGATCTATTTGGGACACCTCACTCAGACACCTTCCTTTTCAAGATCGACCGCAGATGTTCGATGGGATTGAGGTCAGGAGAGGCAGGGGGCCATGTGCCGCTTTGAGGCCTAGACTACTCAGGAACGCCGTGGTGGCCTTGGCGAAATGCGATGTCGTATTATCAGGCATGAACATCAGCTGACGTCGGCGTGCAGGTCAGCCAACCGTGGAAACAAACGATCTTCCAGAATCCGGTAGCAGTCTTGGTGATGATTTTAACATCTTCGGGCACTTGACATGGTCCTACAAGCTCGCCACGGATGATCCCTGCCCAGAACAATAACTCACCCTGTCTCCCCTACCCTGCTGACGCCGAAGTCGAGTAGGACGAGGTGTTCCTAAAGGTAGCCAAAGCTCAGCCCCCTCCGTTGGGTCCATGAAAGGTAACTCGAGCCTCATCCGAAAATAAGACATTGCGGAATTTTGTCTTCGTTTATTTCTCTGCCCGTAGGATGCGTTTCTCCTAGTGGGACTCGCTCAAAATGGGTCTGGGGATGGGTTTCACATTTTTGGCCACCTCTTTGAGATCCCTGCAGCGGGTACTTTTCGACACAGGTCTAATCCCAGCACCTTCGAATAAGGCAATACTGGTTGCTCCGGATTCCGTACAGCCTGCCTACATATTCTCCGCATATCCCTATCGGATTTCGTCTTTCCTGACCTAGATCATGGCTAGATGACAGAGTAACGTATTTGCTGCAGACATGAAATTTTTTAATAAGTCCTATGGTAAGCGCTGAAAATGAGATAATATTACCAGAATCCCAAAACCTTCCGCGGGCTGGATTAAAAAGACTAACAGGCAAGATGAAGCCCGTGGGCCTTAGTCTGCCCACGCCTCGTATCGACAAGTGTTGATAATATCGGTTACAGCGGAATCAACTGTAGTTTTCGGAAATATCGCTAAGGGTAACATTGCAGATTTTGGCGAAAAATCTTGAAAAAATCAAAGTCAGCAGATCCTCCTCTTATTTACACTGACGAAAAGTATAAGTATCAGGGTTATTAAATTGCGCCGTGATATTCCAATACCTAAATAAAAATGGAAACGCAAAACGAGAATTGCACCTTTGCTTCAAGAAAGCTTGCAACTGCTGCCATTTGCACAATTATGACCCGATTTATTTGAGCTAAACGCCAATTTCCTTCTTTTTGCATATTCTTTTATCATGCAAAGTTCCAAGTAGTTATCTGGTTTTGTATTTGTGTAACGCTTTTAGAAGTCTCGTATATGCTGACATTTTCAGCCGATTTTTGTCGGCGTTGCCATTTGCGCAATAATGATCTGACTCCCTTCTTCCAAGCAAGCGCCAATTTCTTTCTCTTTAAATAATCTTGTGGTATGCAAAGTTTCATCTCGTTTTGTACGAGTTGAGTGTTTTGCACCGTATATGGTAAATGAAGTCACTTCCCGATGATGTTTCGTACCGCTGCCATTTGCACAATTTTTGTCTCAATTACACTCGTCGAAACGAACTTATAGACTATACCGGTGATATCGTAAGCAACAGCCTATTTTTTTAAACATCTATTAGGGTACCTTGCCGTTTGTTTAAAAAAAATAAAAAATCAGTAACAGATCTTCGTCATCTTAGCACAAGAGAAGGTATTAGTATTAGGAGAGTTGCGCGGGGCACGCCCAGTCTAAATGCAGAGGGAAACGCACAATCCAAGACAAAACAATTGACCAACTCAATATGAAATATTTTCATTTCTAAGATAAGCTACAATTTTCTACTGAAACATGATTTCACGAAATCGATGCTGAATTTTTATCAGGTATGGTATATATATGCGGACAGTATCGGTGAAATCGGAAACATTTGTAGATTTTGGAAAAATCGCAAAGGGAGTACCTCAAAAAACAAAGTTAGTAGATCATCCTCATACTTGCACATCAGATAGGTGTTGGTATTTGGATAATTGCGCTGTGGCATTACCCTTCCCAAATGCAAAGGAAAACGCACAATCCTGGACAAAGGAATTCGCCTACTGAAGATGCAAAATTCTCATTTTTTTCATAAGCTATGACTTTAACTAAAACATGGATTCACAAAACCAGTTCTGAATTCACTCGACCTCACTCGACGTATATTAGGGGCTGTTGCTGCCCACGCTCGCCCCTAGAAACTCTAGGTAAAGCTTAGCTTAGTGCAGCATCATTTAGTTTACATGAATATACTGGTACAGTACTTTAAAATAACTGAGTTGAGCTCGTATGTATATTAAACATCAAGAGACCAGTGGGTTTTTCTCCGACCGAGGCTGTTTCCGAGTGGCTTTTTTCCTCTGGGGTTTTCCTATACAGGGGCTTTTTTCCTCCCGAGTTTCTTTCAAATACCCAGACATGTGTTCCTTCTAGAAACGGAGAGAGTCGCGGTTAACTTAGCTGTTTGACATATTTTCAGTATTTCTTCAACACAATGACGCCTTGGTCGAATAACCGGCTTCAAGACATTTTTTGATAAAACAAATTATCATAATAACATTTTAATCGAACAATAGGTTTAGCTATTTATTTCCTTTAGAATAACGATTTCTTTGCGCAAATGCTTTTCAATAGCTTGCGTTTCGTAGAGCTCTAATCCCAAATATAGCTGGGGTTCTCTAACTGGGGTGGATGAACCTCCACGAGATGCGTGACTCCACCACAAGGGTTCGTGAGAATACGTTGATAAAAAATTAGAACCCTTTTAATTGCTATTTGCATGAAAGCAGTAACCGACACGAGAATCGCATTAATTGATTTCATGTTTCATGGCATTTTTGTAGTTACCGTACTCATCAAATTAGACCTTCTAATGTGAGTCATGTAGCGCCTGTTACTGCCCCACTACAAAATAATCTAAAATCATTTCCTTTTATTTTTCCAAATAATCTGCCCTGAATTTTTTGGTTGCCACTTTAGACCCAGTTTCATTCGTTAATGGGAGAGCTAGTATCATTGAGCTCGAGGCCTATCAAACGTAATTGGATAACGATTATCGCCTGGAACCTGATCCAGGTGGCATATCTAAAGCTCAGGATGGAAATTCCAGATGAATCAGACCTCATCACACGGGATTATCTTTAGCAATTTGCTCACATCGACTAAGCCTCAGCTTTAAAACTGACAACCACTCCTTGTCCTTGTCGGAGGCCATCACCTACCTTACCTTGAGGGTCTTCGGAAGAAGTCGAAGTGACGTTCACGTCACCCCACGTGTGTGGAGTCACTCTGCTGGGTGTTTTCTGTGGTGCCGCAGTTAGCGACCAAAGAGAGAGCCAGTAGCGAATTATCTCCACAGTGCACGTACCGCATCAATACTTGATACATGTATAGCTATTTAACACTTATTATTA
>LQNS02278099.1:1275182-1323110 GCA_001587735.2 Parhyale hawaiensis | reverse complement strand
AAACTTTTATTCATTACACAGCTGTTGGAGACATAGATGTTATTTCGAATTGCAACATCCTGGATAATGAGAAGAAAAGACGCAACAAACTACCAGACTAAATCCCAAGTTTAATTCTCTGAAAGCAAAAATGAAGCATCCTGAACACCTACTAGTTTCTTTCATGCGTTACTATTTTAGTAGTTTCTGAGCGGATTTTATGTTTTTTGCCCGCATTGCCTTATTTTATTTTATTTTTCAATTGAAACTATGATGATACCGTTTTCATCATAGTATCTTTCAGACAGCAAAGTCCGAAATGTGAGTACATGGCGGGATGCGCGTTCACTCGTGTCCGCAATCGAAGAGGTTACCAGAATACTATTATCAACATTGTGTCCAAACTTCATTTTTTACTTTATTATTTAATAACATGATACTCTTTATCTCCATAGAAGTTAATGCATCTTACCAAACTGGGAGCGGAAGCAGTTTCTGCGCATAGTGCAAAATATTCACACAATAACACCACATACTGAGCAGCCTTCTATGCTAAAACAACGTTTTGATTACCTGCGTAGTGGATCTCCGAATACGTTGACAGGCATATCGTCTCAAATTCGATAGGAGTCTCTGCTAGAGATGACTAGTTCTAATCCTTGTGTCCCCGACATTCGTAAAACATCTCCTTTGGTTAACACCATATAAAATGCTAAAGCTGTACGGTTCAATACACTACCCATATTAATATAAGTTTTGCTACACGTTTTTGCTGGTCACAGATATATAGGGTGTATATAGTCACCCGTTCAGGAGTTTTGTCACTTTTGGAGATCTCCCTTTTTTAGATGTCTCTATTTGAGGAGTTCAACTCTAATGTAATTGCTACGACCTACGAGAAACCAATAGTTAATTGGGGAGTTTAAGTTCGACCATCCTATGTGATGGGAGTTGTTTCACTAATGAAACTTTATAAGTTACGTAAACTTGAGCTTTTCCCGCGGCCAGCTCTCTTAACTTTCATCTTTTTGTTGCTGTATTAAATCTGGCATGTAAAACTTTTCAAAATATGTTTTTCGAGGTATCTGTGGTATGAACGTTAAGTTCTGTGACTGAATACAGTATACTAATGTCTGAAGCTGCACGACTTATATCATACTGTCCATTATGTTGACGGTATTAATGGTGCTTTTCTTTCCAGAAATAAAAGTTCACTTTATGCGTTAATGGATTCATCTTGCCTGTGTCCACATGAATAGCATTATTCTGTTTATGCTGTGCACGGCCCTTTATGTACTGAAGAGTTGACCTTCCACACGGACCATTTGGTTAAGTTTCAAATCCTGCTATTCCTGGAATTTTTTCTCGAACTCTTGGACCTTCACGCGCCTATATAGGCAAGTTACAAATAAAGGCTAGTCTGTCAAAAATTTTTACTTAATTTGAACCGGGAAAATTTAGTAACCGCTCCTACCACCTCTCGCAGGTCCGCTGCAGCGGTGTCTGCCAACAACTCGCCCCTGAGCTCGTGGCTGCCGGACACTTCCTCCCTGCAGTCTGTGGCGCAGATGAATTTCATCAACCCCATCAGGAATTTGTTTAGAGGTAAGGCTGGATATTAGTACCGATAAAATTTAGGAGCCGAATTAGAAACTTATTTATAGATTTTTTCAAAACATAAACAATAAATGGAGATTCTCCGTTTATGCACGGATTAGATTTTGCCATATCGGTACATGAATAAAACTTATTTGAAGGTGAAGCTGCAAAATTGCTACGATGCTCTGATGAATTCGATGCATGAACCCTATTAAGAAGTTAGGCGAGTATAACATGTAACTGCATTGTTTTGTTCCAATAAATGTTTGTGAATAAAAAGTAATAATTCGCCTCATATGTACCATGGAATGGACAACAGGCCATAGGGTTTGCGTTACTGTAGGTTCGGCATCCCTACGCTACGGAACAATGCCACTTGGGATACTCCATAGTTCATGAGTTACCTAAGGTTTAGCTAGGCCGTCGGTACAGCTTTCTTCCCTTACTCAGCTCGTTTTACTTTCATCTCCTCCTTATTGCTGGTGACAAGCAGCATAATACACATAGCACCAGGATATCTTTACCATCATAAACTTTACGACCTAGAATGTAAACCACATTGCGTCATTTCTAGAAAGATGTCAAATCCCACGCCTTCATCTCGCACAGAGCTGTTTTTCTTGCCTCCGACTCGGTCTCTTGAGACAGAAATTTGCCGCGTCACGAGGAGTAATGCAGAAAAAATAACAAAGTTTCGTCTGACCCATTCGTTAGCGTGCCACAATATTAAAGTTATAAACAAGTCCCGTAACCGTCACACAACGCATGGGTGAGTACACGTGAATATTTGGACAACTTTGTATCTGCAAATTTCCTTGTCGACAAGCGCGTTAATATTCACAATAAAATATTTATAATCTTTTCTGAAGATACTGTTAGTGACGGGACAAGCATAGAAAATTTGAAAATACTTCGAAAGCAGAAAGTCCAAGTAAACTACCAAGCAAAATACGAGATGAGACTTCGACGGCCCTCCAAAGCAGGCTCCTGCTGGCGTAACTTTTTTTGATATTTCAATGGAGGGGCCGGAACCCATATCAGGCCATTTGCTTCAAATCACCGGACTAAATAAATTGTATGTTCTGTGATTGCTCGAACCGAAGTTGACTGTTTGCTCGAAGACTTACTTTAAATTATGCTCTATTCTACTATGAAGGTACAGCTCCGGTAGGTTGCAAGTCATTGCTCGCCTTCAATACTAGAATCAATATTATTTTTAAATTTAGTTTGAGAGCCCTTTCTGTTTTTATCAATCCAGAGCAGCATTGTCGGATGCCAGTTGGATAAAGCTCTCGAATGATAGAAATTTCGTCTGAACAGTAGACCATAATCCTAATAACATCATCTTTATTTTACATCACACACGAGACTGTTACAGGCTAATATTTTACGTCTACCGCAGTCAATAAGGCGTGTTTCAAATGGTTTTAAGCCTACGAAGAGTTTCATATTTAGTCGGGACGATGAAAGTTTCATGGGGTCTGCACGTTTTTATTTAGTCAGATAACACATGTAACTGTTGTACTGATAAAGGTTGGTTCACAGGTTAGCCCCCTTTTGAACGTGTGCGCTCAGCTGACGCTCGGAATGTTTTGGTGTGCTCCTGTACACACCCAACTGTGTGCGTGTCTAATGCCGGGGCGCGCTATCGTCGTTCACGACCAATTTGTGTGCGTGTTTGTGTACGCAGATCGTGTGCGTGTTAGCGGCGTTCAAGTAGGCGCGCTGTATCGCTGATCAAGTTAGGTTACGTTAGGTTAGGTAAGGTTAGGTTAGGTTAGGTTAGGTTAGGTAACGTTAGGTGAGGTTAGAAAGGTTAGGTTGGGTTAAGTTGGGTTAGGTTAGGTAAGGTTAGGTTAGGTTAAGTTTGGTTAGGTTAGATAGTTAGGTAAGGAGGTTAGGTTAGGTAAGGGTAGGTTAGGTTAGGCTAGCCTAGGTTAGGTTAGGCTAGCCTAGGTAGTGTTAATGTTAGTGGTGGCGCGCGCAGGAAAGTTTACGTGAACGCAAAGTGGTCGTGCACGACGATAGTGCTGCAGGGGCTGCGTATGCATATCTACGCCCAACTGGTTGCTCGGATGAGCAGCTCGCGGGCCGTTCGATACATACTAAAAATCGGCAGCATAGATACCGGGGCATAAATGACGTCCGAGTCGCGCATCCTTGCATCAAGTTGTCTGTGTAAATGCCTAGTGTGTCTCCGGCATAACATGAACGTAGCAATTGTTATTGATCCTGAATGGGTTAGCTTAGCAAGTGTTACGAGTAAAGTTTCTGTTGATATCTCTGTAAATTTGCTGGGATTAAAACTTAAGAAACTTGTGAATTTATCTGCGGTTTAAAGAACGCAGAAAACTTTCGGACAGTTGTAGCTGAAACAACAGGCTTTTCAAAAGCCTATCGTGCACGAGCCTGCATCTCCACATACAGACCAGCGATTCCCTATATGTCTCCAACTACTAAACGAGGCTGTTGCTGTGCTAAGCATAATATCTAGTTTCAGTCCTAAAGTTACTGCTGTACCAATTAAACTGGGAAACTTTCACTACATTCTTTGTCGGCTAGTGCCCTAGGGATAGAGCAGCTCTGTAAGCTCAGCTTTAAAAAAAAAAACTTCGCAGCTAATTAACGATTTTTTAATGCACTTATGGTATCTGATATGGCCATTAGTTGTCTTTAAGCAGAGGGACAAACTTGAAAAACTGGTATAATGTTTAACTGTTACCACCAGTGAAAGTGATGTTTCTATTTGCATCTAAAGCCAAATAGTTGGAACGAGTGAAAGTGTAGGAAAGCACAAGCATATGAAGTTTCATTCTCTAAGGGTAACGAGACGCTTACTAGCACCATGTTTATCTACTGCAAAGAGTCTGTTGAATGTTACAAACATACGCATCACATAAGCACAGATATATATTTTTATTCATTTAAGCAGAAGTATTTTATGCTGTTTACTTCTCTTCATGCACCTATGAAAATGTTTGGAAAACAAATATCTCGCATCATAACATGTAACCATCTTCATCAAGATTATCAGTTTAACAAAGTTAATCTAAAAGATCTGATCCGCCATGAAATGTATCTGCCTGCACACGTACATACACACATAACCTATTAACAATATCTGCCATTTAGAATTACAATTATGTAACAAGAAGAGGGCCGTTCATAGTCTGCATCCTAGATCTGCACGAAGCACAACTCACAGCAGAAGGAAAAGGAGCCCACGTGCTAGTCCACATGCTCCTCAGGCAACTTTTTTACCCCGAAGGCTCTTCACGTTTTTGCCCAGTCAGCTTCGTGTTGATGTAACGCCATCGAGGAAAATGCAAAAAACTGCATCGAGGACAAAAAGTGGACGCCCGTTTCAAAAAGGCGCCAGTTTTTGAACACTCCCTAGCAGGCCAGAGATGTTTCTCTCGGTTACCAATCAGCTCGCCGGCAGCGAAAAGTCAACCGGTTTCGGTCCGCAAGCCGCACGCGTCACCGCCAGCCATACCCTTACTGAACTTAGAGAAATCGAAGTTTTTGTCATCCGTCGATTCACTTTCAACCAGATCTGGATGCGGTGCCTCGATGGAGATGATGGACTCGATCCTTTTGTTGTATTGCTACTTTATGGCTCACTCTAACACTTTATCTTTTTCCTGTTTTCATACTAATTGTATTTTGCTGAAAACTGAATTGCTGTGCTCTTGAAACATACTAGTATTAAGTGAAATCAAAGTTTAGCTAGCCCTAAGCCGTTTGATCATCCACAACCGCTAAAATTTATTTTTTCATCCATTACCGACATGCCAAGCTTACGTGTTCTAGAGCATCAGTATTATAATTAAATAATTAGGTACAGATTTGTCTCTCTCATCAAACAAAATTATTACTGTGCATTGCATTCCCACTAGTCGAACACGGTCCTGATTGTATAAGCTATATGCCACAGCGTAGTTTATGGACTTAGGAAAAAGCCTGTCATGATCGTAAGGCTGTAATCATTTTATATTGTAGTGTATCTTTGGTTCGCCTCATCTCAAACTGGAGCTAAATTGAAAATGACCCCACAGTAAGAGATAAAAATCGAGTGCATTCAAGAAACTTTCACTCAGAATTATGGATAAGAATGTAAATTCGGACATATGTATTATTTTATGATATCAATGATATTCGAAGGCGTAGTACAAGTAGAGAATTCTCATAATTTGAAGAAAGAAATTAACATAACTATAATGTGATTCCTATTCGAGTTACTGCGTTAGAGACGCTTGCCGTTCAAAGTGCATTAGGTTCAAAGACGAACTTAATTAACTTCTTTACTATTTAGGCGAGATTCTGAAAATAAACAATTAGCCCTGCAAATTTTCATTTTCTTACGAATACAAGGTCATTACAGAGGTTCTACAATAAGCTTGGACATGACATATCGACAAGGTGGTGACTCTTCGGATGGGCATTGCACGAACAAGTGGGACATTATCAAAAACTGGTACCACTTTCGCATGAATGCACTTTATCATTATCAGTTAGAAAAAATTATTCATTTAACCTGTTAACGTACAGTGTCTCCGGCCATCTATTAGCTACTGTCATCATGTCATAAGCAAGTAGACATCCGAGGACGAAAAGAAGAAGACAAAGAAAATAAACTGAGAAAGGAGTTGATCGTAATAGCCTAATTAATTACTGAAGATCCTCGGAGCAAGAAACGTTTTGGTTAGTTGGGATAATAGATTAGCGCTGCCTCTGAAGCTTTGGACGTTGAGAGTTTGTGATTCCTGGAGGAGGCGTTTGTAACTGTGGAGGATGTTGCCCCTAATGTTTATCAAGAAATTTCCTAAGCGTATTGACTGCCTCTGCACCAACAACTTCGGAGGGGAGTCTATTCCAAATGTTCACTATGAAATACGGAAAAATTTGAGTTTGGCCGTTGGTTCGAGGTGCGCTCATCAATGTAATGTCGTTGAAACTCTTCATTTGTGATTAAATGCTTCTATTAGTTGCTTACTGAGGCGTCTTTGCTCGAGAGAGATGAGTCTGTCTCTTTTAGGCGACACTCGTATTACATGTTTCACCGCTGCGATATCAAATTTTCAAGTTTATTGCTCTGCGTTAGATTGTTTTCATTTTATCGATATCGCTGCACTGGTGTGTCGACCAGAATTGAATCACGAATTCTAAATGCGGCCGCACTAGCGCTTCATACAAATGAATTATTTTGAATTATTGTATCAGTGGATTTGTTTTCAAACTTCCTGGTAATGCCTGCCAGTAATCTACTTGACATTTCGTTTGCCACATCATTGGTGGCCCGTGAACTCTATAATCTGATACGGGAAAATGAGTTTATTGGGAACGCTTACAAAATGTTTACTATTGTTGAGGTTCAGCTCACAAGCCTCCACCAGAAAACCGGTTGCGGTTGTCCTTCACGTAGGCCAACCGAGCACTGGATACACAAACAAAATCGAAAGTATGAGGACCAGGCAAAGCTCAGCGAGAGTGGCGAGGGCCAACTATTTTAGTGTTTGCCACTTGACTGCTTTCTCCCGTGATGCCTTCTCGCGATAATGGCGAGCTTTCTAAAGACCCTAATTTCCAGAACGGCTGCAAGTTGAGCAATTCGGCGATCTTAGCTCGATGTTGGCGCCTGCATTGAATGTTATTATTACATGAAAATCTGAATTAGTGTTATCGTAGGCAGCTCGTGGCAGTCGCCGTCGAAGCAGCGCCACTGCTGCTACGTAAAAGTGAATCTTTTATTGCGGGAAAGTATAAACTGTGAATTGTAGACAGCTCGCTCGAAGAAGGCATTCTCACAGTCTTGTGCTGATATTACTTGCAATGATTATCAAAGCAGAAAAGGAAAAAACGAAAGTTGTTGTGTAAAAAAAGTTGGTCAAAGAAAGTGAGTTAACTCGCCCTCGTAATTATCGTCTCTATTCTTCGTAAAAGAGCTGCATATTTCCGCAGTGAATTTCGTACTGAGCAATGATTATGATTAACCTTAGTCGCTTACTCTCAAACGGTGAAGTGATCTTCACTTCTATCGATATTTATTTTACGTGTGTTTACATTATGCAGTGCTTGTTATAGAGTAACCAACTCAGTAGAATGATAATCGTGCAAAAAACAGTTTCGATAACATAAAGTTAACGTTTGAACCATTTCACTTGCCTAGTTAAATAAGTGCAGCTTAGTCAAAATACCGAATAGCCCAGAATAACGTAAACCGACTTTAAAATATTGCTTCAAATCGTTAGCAAAGAGTACATTATATTCAAAATTTCATTAAAAAAATCGTATTTTCTAAAAGAAGGCATGTCAATAATACGGGTGATAACTAGAGCCCGGATTTCTAGCATTTATTCTATTATTGCTATAACGACTACCAAAAAATTGCATTTATTGCAAAATAGCATTTTGCTATAAGCGCTATTTTGACTGACAAAAGCTAGTCATTATTGTGTAAATGACCGTAAAATCTACGCTACGTACTAACTCTATCGCAATAATATTTGAAAATATAAATNTAAAACGCGCCCTAGTCGGCGCACGAGCCTGTGGTTAAACACAGGAATAGTTCGGCGCGATATAGGCAGTGTGCCACTGAAGCGCTAGTAAAAACTTCTACTACTACTACTACTTAAGATCAGATTAGATAGCTGGCAGTAGACAGCCGCCGGAACTCGCGCTCCGGCCATCTATTAGCTATTGTCATCGTGTCGAAAGCAAGTAAACATCTGAGGACGAAAAGAAGAAGACAAAGACAATAAACTGAGAAAGGACTTGATCGTAATAGCATAATTAATTACTGAAAGTCCTCGGAGCAAGAAACTTTTTGGTTTGTTGGGATAATGGATTAGCGCGGCCTCTGAAGCTTTGGACGTTGAGAGTTTGTGATTCCTGGAGGAGGCGTTTGTAACTGTGGAGGATGTTGCCCCTAATGTTTATCAATAAGTTTCCTAAGCGTATTGACTGCCTCTGCACCAACAACTTCGGAGGGGAGTCTATTTCAAATGTTCACTATGAAATACGGAGAAATTTGGGTTTTGCCGTTGTTTCGAGAGGTGCTCATCAATGTATCTCTCAAAAGTACCCATGTAGGTACGTCGTTGAAACTCATCATTCATGATTAAATGCTTTTATTAGTTGCTTGCTGAGTCGTCTTCGCTCGAGAGAGATGAGTCTATCTCTTTTAGGCGACACTCGTATTCCATATTTCATTCAACGCTGCGATATCAATTTTTCAATTTGATTGCTCTGCGTTAGATTATTTTCATTTTATCGATATCGCTGCACTGATGTGGCGACCAGAATTGAATCACGTATTCTAAATGCGGCCGCACTACGCTTCATACAAAGGAATGATTGTATCATTGGATTTGTTCTCAAACTTCCTGGTAATGCCTGCCTGTACTCTACTTTCGATTATGTTTGCCATATCATGGGCGGCCCGTTACAAGAGTGAACTCTATCATCTGATACTAGAAAATGAGTTTATTGGGCCCGTTTACAAAATGTTTACTATTCTTGAGGTTCAGCTTACTAAGCCTCCACCAGAAAACCGGTTGCGGTTGTCCTTCACGTAGGCCAAACGAGCCTTGGATACACAAACAAAATCGAAAGTATGGAGACCGGGCAAAGCTCAGCGAGAGTGACGAGGGCCAACTATTTTAGTGTTTGCCACTTGACTGCTTTCTCCCGTGATGCCTTCTCGCGATAATGGCGAGCTTTCTAAAGACTCCAATTTCCAGAACGGCTGCAAGTTCAGCAATTCGGCGATCTTTGCTCGATGTTGGCGCCTGCAGCGATTGTTATTATTACATGAAAATCTGAATTAGTGTTATCGTAGGCAGCTCGTGGCAGTCGCCGTCGAAGCAGCGTCACTGCTGCTACGTAAAAGTGAATCTTTTATTGCGGGAAAGTATAAACTGTGAATTGTAGACAGCTCGCTCGAAGAAGGCGTTCTCACAGTCTTGTGCTGATATTACTTGCAATGATTACAAAGCAGAAAAGGAAAAAAACGAAAGTTGTTGCGTAAAAGCTGGTCAAAGAAAGTGAGTTAAGTCGCCCTCGTAATTATCGTCTCTATTCTTCGTAAAAGAGCTGCATATTTCCGCAGTGAATTTCGTACTGAGCAATGATTATGATTAACCTTTAGGTGCTTACTCTCTAACAGTGAAGTGATCTTCACTTCTATCGATAATTATTTTACGTGCGTTTACATCATGTAGTGCTTGTTATAGAGTAAGCAGCTCAGTAGAATGATTCTCATGCAAAAAAGCAGTTTCGATAACATAAAGTTAACGTTTGAACCATTTCACTTGCCTAATTAAATAAAAGCAGCTTAGTCGAAATACCGAGTAACCCAAAAAAAACGTAAGCCGACTTAAAAATATTGCTTTAAAATCGGTAGCAAAGAGTACATTATCTTGAAATTTTCAGTAAAAATCGTATTTTCTAAAAGAAGTCATGTCAATGTTACGGGTGATTACCATGAAGCTGACAACTTCATACTTGAACGCCATTTTTTCCATTTGAAAATTGTCAGAAAATTCAGAGTAGAGATCGAAAGTCGGTTTGCTTTTCTGGGTCACTCGGTAGAGCAAACATATATATATATATATATATATATATATATATATATATATATATATATAGATNATATATATATATATATATATATATATATATATATATATATATATATATATATATATATATATATATATATATTTACTTATTCATCTATACTTACATTTAATTTTTTCTGAGAAATTACAATATAAAATCAATTATTCCTAAGGTTAACGAAGTGCTGGCCCCGGCACTGCCCAGCCCTTATGACCCTCGCTCTCATTACTCCTGCAGGTAACGAAGCAGAGATACAGGCGGTCTCGAGCACATACGATACTGACACGTCGTCGTCACTTCTTTAACTTGGGAGTCCGAGAACGCAGTTGGACCGCTGCACGTACAAAAGACCGCCGTGTCGGTACGGGTAGTGGGTTGCCCTGTCGACGCCCCGAGACGTCCCGCAGACGACGTGGGCTGAGTACATGTTTGAAAGTGGAGGCTTAGTTGCTGAGCATTGGATGATTCCCAGAAGATCCAGGTTTTCTTTAGCAGCAACCTTTTATTTAGACTAGATTAGATTAGATAGGCGGCAGTAGACGAACCAAAAGGCCCATTCCCAAAAAAACACCGGGACTTACACCCCTGCCCTCTATGAGCTATTGGATAACACGTGTTATCGTTATCCAATGGTCAAAACTGGATGATTAGGGATGACGGTAACACTAAATTTCAAAATGGCTTTGTCATTCAAGTGTTTTAACATGAAATTTTAGGAAAATATTAATGCCCACCGCTGCGAACAAAGACTGTTGTATTAGACGCAGCTGAACATTACTTATTCTGAAAAAATTGCGCCGTTAAGGATCACTTTTAGAATAAGTATGATCGCTTGATCGCTAAGCTTAGAATAAATGTGGTTTAATCCAGACAAAAGGCTGTAAGAATTTTACCGATACCTTGTGGTTGTTGCATTCCTATGTAGTTACTTTATTTATTTTATATTCTTACCAAGAGAGTGCATACATACTTCCATGCTTCTCCATGTAATCTCATACAAAGTTATTACTTCTTCCACTGCACAGTAATTTTTGAACGCCACAGCATTTTAGCATTTGCTGCGTTAGGTACTTAAGTTAGTCCAGTTGCTTTGGTCAACTCGATATTTGAAGCAGGAAACATTTTAACTTTCTCTGCATATGAGAATAATAAGTTTCACCGTCGAGTGCTTAGATGATCTACTTGATATCTGAAGGGCCAAAATTTTTTAATTCTAACTTTCTCTTCATAGAGGAATGATAATGGCCATGTTATACATGCGCAGATCACCTAAGGTGCGGAGACACCATGGTCAGCAGAGTGGCCTTTTGGGAGAGTGCTGACTACCCGGCCCTGTCGGCCACCAGAGGAGGATGCACTCTCACAGTCACCCCCGGCAGAAACGTTTGCTTCATCAGGTAGGGACTGGACAGGGTCTTCCACCGATAAATGTCAGAGGAGCATAGACCATATTAGAGAAGAGAAAATGAAATGTTCGAAATTGAGTATACTTTGTTGGAAAGTACACAAAGAAGATGCATGCATCATGGGAGCTCAGAATTTAGTGAACGAGCTGTTACACGGTGAATGGCTGGTCTAAGTTGCGGGTGCACATTTCATTATCTCCGCCAAGGAGCTATGTTTTCGTCACGTTTGTCTGTCTCTTTGTCTGTCTCTCTGTCTGTCTATCTGTCATCAAGAGAACTCAGAAAGTTATAGACAAATATAGACGAAATTTACATTGATTGTTAGGTATGTTAGAGGAACAGATGATTAACTTTCCGTGAAGATCCGTCCATGCGTTTGTTTGTTTGTTTGTTTGTTTGTTTGTTTTTGTTTGTTTGTTTGCCTGACTCACTTTTCTCAATGCTATAACGCAAAAAGTTATGGACGGATTTTTATGAAATTTACATGAGTTGTTAGGTATATTATGAAGAGTAAATGACCATACTTTTATAATGATCCGTTTGTTTGTTTGCTCGTTCGTTACTGTTTTTAATTTTATTCATGTTAGCACAATAACTCAAAAAGTAATCAATGGATCTTTATCAAATTTATAGGAGCTGTTAGAAATGTAAAAAGGCATAAATAATTAAATTTCGGTGCAGATCGGTTGGTTCGTTTGTATGTTTGACTCATATTTGTCATAATGCTTGTTAGCAGCATAACACAAAAAGTTATGAACGGATTTTCAAAAGAATTACTGAAGCTGTTAACACTATTGAAGTGCACGAATGATTAGATTTTAGTGTTGATAAAAGAAAATCATGGTCTCAGAACCATTTTAATTTTTCGTAGCCGTTGCCTTTGCTTGGCGGAGGAATACGCTATCAGAGTGCTCTAGTTCAATATTTAGTTGCAAAAATATAAATGTGCAAACAGAAGAGTTCATCCAGCGTAAACTATATTTGAGCTTACTATCTATACACCAAGTCTGAGACATATGTAAAGGATACAATAAAAAATAGATTTTAACCTCCTGATAATTCTTGCTAGGCTTACGTTGAGCCGATACAGCGAATTATAAGCTAAAATCATATGTGGTGATACTCTAAAGCCTTGTGCAGTAAGTCCAACGGAAACTAGTCCTGATCTTTATAATTATCTCTTACAGTAATAGCATTATTAGATAGGGCTACAAAACTGGAGCTACACCTTTGTTGTGTTCGTATTGTGGATCCAGTGTGGCATAAGACGATGCTAAGAATTCATCAAATCTAATAATAAATTATGACAAAAATGAAAGAACTTTTCAGTCCGCGCATTGTCCGTGTATTGGCTCCCCTCCTTTTTATTCTTGTGTTTTTATGGCCGACGTCCCATCGTCTTGCTCAATTATAACACCATGTTGGCACGCTTATTGTTTGTTTACAGTCATATACAGATACAGTTTACACATTTATTTATTTCATTGTTCAATGAATTATTAATTTATCTAATTAAACAGAATTGAGTTTGAGGACACAGTGCTGACTGCTCCAAAGGCAGACATCTGTGAGGGTAACTCCCTCACCATCTCCGGGCAGGCTGAGGGTAACAGCGGCGTTCTCTGCGGCAACCTCAACCAGCACGAAAGTAAGCACCCATTTCGGCCGTTATTGCTACCAGAAGTAATACTACCTCTAAGGCAAAGGAGAATCATTTCTAATCATATTCAGAACTAGGGGCTTCTACCTTATGTTATAGGGACTAGTATCTGTAAGGCAAAAATTAGTTGGACATCTAGACAGAAATGACTTGGATATTGAGACCGAAATGAAATCGATGATGAAACAAAAAATAATTGGTTACTGAGGGAGAAGTGAAGTGATTATTGAGCCAGAAATGAATTCAACACCGAGACAGAAAGAAGTTGGTTGTTGAGATTAGCAGTGTGTTACATAATCAAACAAATGAGTAGCATATTGAGACATATGACTTAGATGCTGTAATATTAATAAGTTTGACACCGAGGGATATCTTACTCTCAGGTCTTTCACTCTCCTTTTCGAGGTTAGCTTGGAGCAGCAAGTTGGCATACTTCTAACTTTCCGATGTCATTAGGCTGCATTAGAATAATAATAATAATAAAACTTCATTTTAAGCATTAGCCTACGAACTATATATAGCAGACTCTCAATAAAAATCTCCCTCATTATAAGCCCTAATTTCTTTTATCACAAAGCGATAACTAATCTTTTTTAGTCTCTTAGTCATTGTACGAAAACGCTGCACTTTCGATGTGTAAGCTTTTATGCCTCTTTCAATTTCATTTTCTTTTCCAGCGTTTATCAGAGTCAACGAAGGCATGACCGGTGTCTTCAGGGTGTACAAAGATGTCCTCATGCATATGGACATTCAGGACGAGCTGCATAAATACAAAATCAAACTCACGCAAATCAAGTGCGATCAAGACATGGAGTCACCAGGTCAGTTTGTGCTTAACCCTATACTTGATGGCTAAAATTTGCTCTCGAAGGATTAGCGCGCAGGAAGTAAATATGTGGAATATGTTGGGTTTCTCGCCCAGCAAAGGATCGATGGCTTTCGTAAGAGTAGCATTTTGGAAATAACCATATACAGGCACTTGCCCGATAAACTGTCACTTTCGAAGGAATGACTTCCTGGAAGTTGTCGTTTATAGTTCACTTACCCTGTGAAGATTCACTCTCGTAGTAATAACGTTATTGCAGAAACTATGTATATAGTTGCATACAGTGATTCGCTAAACAATAATGTAAATACAGTATCTTCATTAAGATCTCAGTAACTATTACGACGATAGGTCTAGCCACATGATAGGTCTACCTAGTAGCATTAGGCATCGTTGACTAGCCCTACCCAGCAGAGACCAGAATAAGAGAAGTTATTGATGAATATTAGCATATAGTGTATCAGATTTGACTCGAACCTTATTGTGTTTTTCAACGAGACCAGCAACAATATCTCATATTACATGAAGTTATTAACCCTTCAGGTAACGAGTTCTTTATGTCAGACTTTCTTAAGTAACAGCTGTGGGATTTAATGAGTAGATATAAAAAAACGTTGAGAATATGACCGATTTTGAAATTTTAAGGTTACTTCCTTCAGTAGTGTGACAAAAGGATAAACTATTTCGACTGGTTGTATGTGGCCAGTTGGCTCTATATGTTCGATTAGTTGCAAAACATCCAGTTTCGAGCGAGAAATAGGAATGAATCACGTGATTAGAGCCTGCTGCCAGGTTGTGGATAGTGTCAGTATGACCGTACATTAAGATTGAGTATACCTCATCATTTCCACAACTATTTCGTGACCAGCATAATACTTATTTGCTGCTAGATTTAAACGTTTCTACCATAAATTAACTGCCCCTATTCAAGATATGTCAATATTGAACTCCAATGCTGTACACAGTGCACTGCGGTTGATTAAACAGGGGAAGCGAGATGAAAATATTCACTAAAAGTGCAGTTTTCGATTAATGTTCTCCCTTGGCTAACTGAATTTTTTTTCTGGGCAGTTAAACTTAGTCGGCGTACAAGTAGAACCACGGGAAGAGGCTTGTCCTCTGACGCTCCAGAGGAAGAACAAGAAAATTCTGATCCTGATGGGACTGAGGAGCCGACCACCCCAGTTTTGGAGACCCCTGAACCAGAGGACCTTTCAACAGACGATGAAGATAAGGACAGTACAAGAATCCGGAGAGTCAAACGACAGTTGACTCTTCAGCGCAAGATGGCTAGAAAAATTGATTCTAATTTTGGGGCGAGTAGACATCCTCCAGTTTCGATTCCTGACCCAAGAATCACACTGAAACTTCAGAATAAACAAATTTTAGGTGAATGGACATGGCTGCGCAACATGGTGTCGTCTTTGCCAGCTATCGGCAACATGATGGAATCCTCGGCACCTGAACCTCAAGTTCAGCCTTTGAAAGCAGATACTTTGCCATCAGACTGTGATGTTAGAAGCGGTTCACAGTGTGTCCGAGGTACTAGGGTTACAACAAGCAATAATGATGAAACCACCAATGCTCCCTCAAGGCCCGATGAATCAACCAACCGACCTGAAGCTCCTGCTGTTGAGCCTGAAAATCCATCGGCTTCTGCTTCCAAGCCTCCAAGTAACGAAGAGCTCCTCATGCAACTATTGGGGCAAAGACTGTCCAGCAACTCTAAGCCAAAGCCTTCAAGCCCATCCATTGCTACCAGTTCTGGCTCTCGTTTGGCACAACTTCTTCAGCAGCCGTCACCTTCTCAAAACCCCAGGCCAGTATTCGCACCTTCCATCAGTGAGCTGCACGACCAGCAGCATGAACAACGGCCAACTCAGCTCGATGTTCAACCTTCGGTTTACGCTCCGCCAGAACCTCAAGTTTATGTTTCGCCAAATCCAGCAGTTGAAGCTTCGCCAGAGCCTCCAGTCCATTCCATGGCAAACAGTGAGAGTTCCAATGATGAGTCCGTAGAGTATTCGGAAGATACTCGATCCACGTTTCCTTCAGCCACCCAGTTCTCTGAAGACAGCGACGGATCTTCTCTTTCACAGATTACTGACACTTCTGACTTACATAACACCACACAAAACCTCACAACTAGTCAAATTTCTTCACATAAAGCTACAACACAACCTGCATTAACTAACAACTCTGATACCCACTTTCATTCTGGAGAATCTACAACAGTTGCAGGTTTGGACACTATTGTAAATAGACAGCGTCTGAACTATGCCAGATCTCTGAATTTGGGGAAAGATCCAGGTCACGTATTTGAGTCTCATACAAGAGGAGGGAACACACTGTTTGGTCAACAACCACATAAAAGCACCAATGAAGATGCGAGTAATGCTGAAACAGAAAGAAATGGCAGTGCTGGTGATGATGGGTTTGAAGAAGAGGCTCAGCCAAGAGGTCATCCGACTGTACGTTTAACTAATCCACTTGCCACTCCCGATGGCCATCATTTTTTGCTTCCAAAGCAAGTAAATGCTCTTTTCGACAGGGAGGCTTTGGCTCTCGATAGAGCGTACGGAAGTGCTTCTGGCAATCTTTTAAGCAACGTACCAGAATTCATTTCAAGTCAGATGGCGCTTGATGGCCAATTGTTTCAAAGACTTTCAGCGGACAGTTTCGGAAGCCATGACCAGGAGAGCATCTTCGTCAATCAACGTCCACCAGCAAAGGGGCAGAATTTTATACAAGGATATGCTTCAAATTATGGAACTGCACTTACTCTTCGAGATGTAGTTGCAGCCATGTCATTATCTGATTTAGAGAAATATGCAGCTGACATGCATGACGTCGATTCTTACTCTGATGCTCTTATCGCAGATAACTTCAGTGTTGGTGAGTTGAAGGCAGTCATCGATGAAGAAATCGAAGCTCGCAGAGCTCCCATAAGCTTCACTCCTAGGGTGCCTGGATCGTCTATTGCAAGAAGAAGACCAGCATTCGGCAGCCTTGTCGATGATGGCTTCGTAGTTCTGGTGTCGCCTCTGAACGCACAAGACACCGCTGCCAGCCGGCCAAGTATCCCATCCCGAGGCGACCTAGATGCTCTAGCCCAACATGTCGGAAACCTCGCAGCTAACAACTTCCTTAACAGTTTCCAATCTTCAGCAGCACTAAGAGATCCCACAAACAAAATGCCTCCCAAAATCCCAAGTACGTGGTGGCCAAACAATGTGATTCCATGAAAATATATCCATCATCACCCGCATAACATTCAGCATGGCGAAGCGCCCAAATCTAAACAGTCACTGCTGCCAGGACGAATGGCAGACAATTTGAGTATTGAAGACCTGACTGACCCCAAACAGAAACAGTGATAACACGCTTTCACCAAACGCGTACTTGTCACCAAACTGACAAACTGTGTAATTCATGGTGTTAACAAAGTCCTATTTAAACTGTGCCATTGATCTATCTGCTCTTGTAACTTGACTGGTCTTCAGAGAAGCTCTCATGCCGCTATGACTTGTGCTTGGTGTCGCTCCCATGTATTTGTTTTGCGAAAAATGGTTTTTTATGGTACAGTCACTCCACACCAGAACGCTATTCTCCAGCAATTGAAAGGGTCTGGTGGCCGTTTGGAATACCTTTTGCATGCTCAGTAGACTAATGAAAAACAATTGTTGCTAATTCACCGACAATATTGCTCTTGCTTTTATAAAAAAAATTTGGAATTTTTTGCTAATATTTTTTGGGTGCAATTGGTAAAAAAAAAGTTGTGTTAGAGCAACACCATCGTAACAAGGTCAGTTCCCGTTCTAAAGCAATGGTATCTTGGTATTTTTATTCTTATCTTCAACAATATTCATTCACTTGCATGCACGGTTTACGTAGGAATATTTCCATGCTCACTATGTAAGGTAGAAAGAGGACACAATTGCCAGAAGTTGTATTACATGAGTCTTTAACAAAAAGATATACGCTGCTCTCGCATGAAGCTCAAGTTTAGAACGGGGTTTTTCATGGACAGTAGAAGGTTGCCTGGTATCTGCAAGCGATGTTTACTGCTTCACAGATTCAAATTTCCATTCAGTAAGTATGATATAATACGTTTAGATGGCGTAAATTTATTTGCTTACTGGTTATTATACTATGTCTTCAGTATTGCATGTCTTCTCGAAAAAATCACAAAGCGTGTACTTTTAAAGACACGTTATAAATATTTAATGTGAGTGTTGCTAAAACAGCAGGTAGAAATGTTAGCCAGTAAGGGAAAACCAAAGGAGTCCCGCCTGTTGAATTTTTTATGTAAGAAGTCAGTGGCGATGTGTGGACTGGTTACTGTGGTTCCAATGTAAGAAAAAATACTAAAACAGTAACCGTTTTGGTGTGGCAGAGTCCTCAGCACTCACAGTATTCTTGGACGATCCAAAGGCTAATGTTGTAAAAGCGCCTCTGGACAGCCAAAAATTCCAATAAAAACTTGCAGCAATTTAACGCTTTTCGTGAAGTGTTATTTATTTATAAATCTATTACCTCCGCCAAGGAGGTTATGTTTTCGTCGAGTGTGTTTATCTGTCTGTCCGTCTCTTTGTCTGTCTGTCTTTCTGTATCTCTGCCTGTCATCAAGATAACTCAAGAAGTTATATACGGATTTAGACGAAACTCACAGGGATTGTTAGGTATGTTAGTAGGAACAGATGATTAACTTTTGGTGAAGATCCGTTTATCCGTTTCTTTGTTTGTCTGCTTCATTTTTCTCAATGCCATAACTCAAAAAGTTATGGACAGATTTTTGTGAAATTTACATGAGTTGTTAGGTATACCACGAAGAATAAATGACCAAATTTTTGTGATGATCTGTTTGTTTGTCAATTTGTCGTTGTGTTNGATTTTATGCTTGTTAGCGCAATATGTCAAAAAGTTTTCAATGGATCTTTATGAAATTTACTGGAGTTGTTAGTAATATTAAAAGGCATGCATAAATAATTAAATTTTGGTGCAGATCAGTTGGTTCGTTTTTGTATGTTTGACTCATGTATGTCATAATGTTTGTTAGCAGCGTAACTCGAAAAGTTTTCAATGGATCTTTATGAAATTTACAGGAGTTGTTAGGTAGGTGTGTTAAAAGACATAAATGATTAAATTTTGGTGCAGATCGGTTGGTTCGTTTGTATGTTTGACTTATGTTTGTCATAATGTTTGTTAGCCAATAACTCAAAAAGTTACGAACTGATCTTCAAAAAAAATTGCAGAAACTTTTAATACTATCAAAAGGCACAAATGATTAGATTTTGCAGTTGATACAAAGAAAATCACAGTGTCAGAGCCAATTTGAATTTTTCGTTACCGTTTCCTTACTTGGTTGAGGTATGCGCTCTCAGAGTGCTCTAGTTTATTTATTCACTTTTTTGTTTTTATTTTTAGTGCCAACTATTCCAGAGTTTCTGTATTATAATTTACTCTATAGAATGGAGATCATCAACAATTTTTAACTGTAAATTCAGGGAATATATTGAAAAGGAATGAAGTAGTATGATTTAATTCTATTGCCAGAAGTTAAATTCAACTTTAGTGCTGTACCCATGCTTACAGTATATGAAAAAGAGATCGGAACTTGTTGGCCGATGCTGGACAACGGGTCATCGATCATTTCCTTTACTTAGTTCTGTCGACATTTTGCTAAAAACTATAAAGATGTTCCTTTGTAAATGGACAAATGATTCCACATCTTCAAAACTATGTAGTACTGAAGGGGTCTGCATAAGGTCCGGACTATGAGGGGTCTGCATGAGGTCCGGACTATGATTGGGCTAAATAAAATCATACATACTCTCATCTTGATGCAGTGCCTAGAATAGTAGGGGCGTAGCACCCTGAGGTATTCATTCATAGACCTGTCGCAGGAAGAAGATTCACATTTGAGCTGTGGATTTCCACTGATGGACAGATTCGATCAAGCCAGCCAAGACTGGCTTGATCAGCGGCTTCTATCATGTAGTAAATTAACATTGTTGAATAGAAAAAATAATATCCCCCCATGACTGATGCACTTACTTTACAGTACAGAAATAGGCACTTATCATGTTTTTTTTTTTTCAGGCCATCATATACCCACTGGAGGAACTCAAGTGCGAGACACTTCATTTTACGTAAGTTTGATGATTAGATATTTCTTCACGTGATCCCAGATGAATTACACGCATGTGACGTACTAAATATCAGGGGCGATTTTCTTCCATTATATTATTATTATTTTATCTCGTTTCTTCATATCTACTAGTGGACCCGTGCGTGAAAAATTTCACGCAATAATCGATGTGTTTGCTTAGTTTCAACAGGCTGGTGCGGAATTTTCTCTTACTTTCTTCTTCTTGTCTTCATTGATCCCTTGTCGTGCTCTCATTCTTAGGTCTTCTGTATCGACAGGCAGCAGTAAAATCTTGATTAAAACACTCCAATAGAATTGAATGTAACTCCAGTCAGGTCAGCTTATGTACAATGTGAGCATCCTGTAGCAATGATACCGTTGATATTGTCTTTCCAACTCAAATATCTGCTTCATTTAATGTGCTGAAATTTTGGCCTATGAAGAGAAAACTGCTTTGTCAACTAAGAAAGACAGTATGCTAGAAGAAATAATTATCTATTGCCCGTGAAAAATCATAACCTCCAGAGCGCTTCGTTGACCATCTGCCGAATTTATACGTCGTGACCTGAGAGAAAAAAGTTACAAAATTGGACTCCAGAAGCTGCATACATATTGTTCCGATTTCAAGAAGTGTTTCAAGCAAAAAGTGTCTTCAGATAAAGGAATAAGGAACAGCCTTCGCCATCTTCTGCAACCTGGTCATCGATTTCTATGTAGCTACAAAATCTGAAACCTGGCCTGTTGTTCGCCTATTTCCTTAAGAGCCGACACGAAATAAATAAAAACACGAAGCGTTTTATTATGTAAGGATTATATGACATAAGTCCACGTTGCTTCTTGTTTTTCTTCATACTCCTGCTGACAGCTTCTCTTTAGTCACTCCTTTTCTTTTAGCAGTAAACTATTTCCAGTGCCCAGTGATCTCCCGTGAGTGTATTTCTCATTTTTTCTGGACACACGTCGCACGAAACTTGCACTTTCTCTTTCTAAATAACAAACATTATTTACTACTCCAGACAAATTAGAGACAACACTTTCGTCTCAGCGTTAACAACACTTCCATGCTTACTGCTTCATTTATATAGCTTTACAACCGGTCCCTTGAGGGCCGGGTCTGAACTTTTAATGCCATAATGAGGGTGTTATAGTAACTAGGTCAGTGCGTTATACCGGAGCCGCGCTATATAATCAACTTATGTGCTCAACTTATGGGCGCACATGCAGCTTGTACGTCCTTTAACACATTAGTACCCTTCAAATGGTATCTTGGATACCGACTCTCACTGCGTAATCGGGGCGAAGTGCGAGCTGAACAACTGATCATAAGTTGTGCGTGCGATTGTGCTGTGTGTTCCCGGCAGAACATGTTTTGATTTAGAGAGGGGAAAATGACGGATTTGTGCTGCAGATTTGGAACCGCCATTAGTATTCTAAGCTACATCTCACCGGTCAAAGATGAGCAACAGGTGCGATTTTCAATGCATGTTCACACTCCGTAAGCATATGCTGCGCGGGTCCAAGAACACGAGTAAAAAGAATATTTTTAATCCGTGGAATAAGTATCCATAGGTTCCTACCAGTGATAGTAATCTTGTATATCACTGCAGGGGTACATCGTCCTCCGCAACGAAGTAGGTGAACATTTCTTCTGCTCGGCAGCCCTCATCTCACCTGAACACGCCCTTACCGCCGCCTCATGCGTCATGAGGAAGGGGTGAGTACTGACCACAGCTGNATATCACTGCAGGGGTACATCGTCCTCCGCAACGAAGTAGGTGAACATTTCTTCTGCTCGGCAGCCCTCATCTCACCTGAACACGCCCTTACCGCCGCCTCATGCGTCATGAGGAAGGGGTGAGTACTGACCACAGCTGGGCGGGTGCGGTCCTTCAAATTTTTTTCGTGACTATTTCTGCATGTGTTGTGTGGACGATCTGTGGACACAACTGTCTGCAGGTTGAACAATTTCAGTCAAAGCCCCACCCGTTTAACTAAAAACATCTTAAAATTAGAAAACAAAACGAAAAGAACTCGCGATGATTCTATCCAGTGAAACAATTCAATTATACGATTACTGCTATTTACTTACAGAGGTGCTGGCTGTAAAGCCAACAAAAAATAGTTAGAAGGAAGAGAAAACTAGAAATAACCATAAATTATTGTTACAGAGTAACGCCTTGCTCCAGTACTGATATATCTTGCATGCTTAAGCTTCGCCTCCGTCCTATTTTATATTCTTACTAACAGTCTTTGCTCGCTCATTCTTTTCTTTCCCAAGTTACTGTTCCAATATCAGGTGATCCTCTGTCCCTGGATTCATCGTTTTACTTAGCATAATAATGTCCTCTGTTTTATATTTCTTCTTAAATAAAAATTATCGCAAGGTAAAGGAGCTAAAATGCCGAAAATGGTAATAACTAGAACTTTTCCTTTTTTTTCAGTTACGAAAATGAGAACTATAAAATTCACGCCGTATTCAACCACGACGATATTGGAGACCCAAGATACCGCTCCGGAGCGGCTCTTTTCAACACCACTGGAAACGTCAAGTAAGACGACGAACTTGAGCCGCGTATTCAGTTCCTGCACTATGATTCAGATAATCTAAACCGCCTATCTTAAACATCACCGTAGTTTTATTAGTGTTCGTTGGATTCGCTACTTTGGATTGAGTTTTATGCGTTAACTGCAAAAAGATTACTTCCAAGCGAAACGTTAATTAACATAGAGAATACAGTGCTCGGAGTTATAGTCCCAGACAAGTTTAAGCAACGTGGATTAGCTTATGGCATTCGAAGGGCGCAAGTCGAGCACGTCACTGATATCCATAACCGTTTCTTCTACACTGTAGCCTCCATGTAACATTTCAAACACTGCTCATGCTACAATAAAAAAGCAAATTACTTCACGAGAGAAAGGTTAAGAATTTGCGTCGAAAACTCATGTGAAAATTTTTACACATTAGTTTAAAATATTCCATATGCTTGACTTTCCTTTATGCAATATATGTGTGAAAGTTTAGAGCTTGACAGTGTAGCTCATCAACAGGAAACTTCTCTAAGAATATTACTTTGCAAGACGTTCGTTGGCAAAATGTACAACCAGGTTCAGTAGAAGGTTGACCGAAGTAGAAGGCAGTAGCAGGTGAGAGTTAAGGCGCCATCGATTGCTGCAGCGAATCCAAGTGAAGCTGCTGTAGGAGATCAGGTGCGTTGATTTCGCCCCTTTAGATAGAGGTGCGGGCATTAACCTAAATTGATTACCCTTGGATTTCCAAAAATCGATCTTTCTCCAAAAAATGGAGTTTTCAACCGCCTCAAACCTACTCGGGCTGCGGGTAACACCTGCAGCACGGTCCAACGAGACAAAACCAACGCTCCTCTCTGAATTTCTAGACAGTTCGAAGATATATTGGGCTTAGATTCACTTCGTATCACCTCACCAATCGCTGGCGCCGTTAAACTAATATATTAACGAATTTAGCAAGCACGAGCGCTGCAGTAAACCCAGTAAACCTTCAGACAGAGTTGAGCAGAAACCTTCATATGCCATTGCCTGCCGCTCAGACCGTCCACCGTTTGTTTACCACACAGAGTGACTAAGACAATCTTCCATCCCATGTACAAACACGGCTACCTTCACTACGACATCGCGGTGCTGCAGCTGGCCAGGGAAGTGTCTGACTGCAGACCCATCCGCCTCGCTCGTCCAGACAGTTGAGTGCTTAAGTTAGACCCGTGTCGCTCGTCCAGACAGTTGAGTACCTAAGTTAGACCCGTCTCGCTCGTCCAGGCAGTTTAGTGCTTAAGTTAGACCCCTCGCTCGTCCAGACAGTTGAGTACCTAAGTTAGACCCGCCTCGCTCGTCCAGACAGTTGAGTGCTTAATTAGATCAGATCCGCCTTGCCCGTCTAGACGGTTGCTCCTCCATTTCTACAGCTGCAATATAATCCCATTACTATCTAACTTGTCTTCAACTTCAGTATTGAATGTTTGATTCACTACACTGGATCGAGTTTCAGGCGTAAGTCGAAAATGGATTACGCTTGAACAATAAGAGAACTTGTTCGTCTCAGTAGGGCTGACTGGGTTTTCGTCTCAAGCATAATTGGCTTGCCAAAAATGGCCGAAACTCGATCCAAACTGGCGGAAGAAACGCTTAGATTTGAAATTCTGGGCAAGACTTAAGCCTATTCTAATAAAGCGACTTTTGACTGCTTAGTTGCTGGCAAACGTAGTAAATGTATTTTTTACATGCCACTATCGGTGAGTAACAATGCGGTAGAAGTTCTTATTATAAGTGACAGGCACAGGAACGTAGTCGGACGCTGCGAAACGAGAACAAAGGACGAAGACTGAGTTTGTAGCGGCCAGAAAGTCTTATGACAAACAGTGTGATAAGTTAAGATGTTCAGTCCCTAATGTTACCTACAACTAATAAAACCTATTTTTATATATTACAAAAGTTCTCCACGGCAGTGTAGTTATGTGCTCTACAGAAATAAACAAAGCGCCAAACCATAATTGCTTTGGGTAGTTTTTATGGTAAGGCTATGGGTGAACATGGCACGGGTAGCACCTTAAATTACATCCACTTTTTCACTGTGCAACTCCATCTCGTGCAGCCGAGCTAATGGGAGAAACCATCACCATAATGGGACATGGAGTGCGACCCACCCCTGCCTTGACCTTCGCTGCCTATGAGCGACACTTGACCTATATTAGCGGCAGGGTAAGTTTGACGTAGAGCAATTCAGAAATAAGTTAGTATGATAGATAATAATAATATGCTTTGTTTTATTTTTTATAGATAAGTCAGTAAAGAGCAGATGAGACTACTATAGTCAAACCAGCGTAAGCGGTCCATTAGGGGGCGGAGCTAAATTGAACGCAGCAATACCAAATCTAATCTATTAACTAATGCACTTTTAGTATTCGAATATAAATATATTTTTATCGATTGAGACAAGTTATACCACGCGCTTAAGTGAGATTTGGCCAAGTTGCTTAGCGTTCTTATCCTCGGCCATCGAACTCCTTACGCTGGTTTGACTATAGCGCTTCAATGGCTTGGTTTGTAGCCCGCCTGATATCTTACAAAAGAAATCTTTTAAAATATGTATGTATCTCGGCACTAAAGGAAAGTCACAAGTTGGGAACAAACTTCTATGAGTTCCATTACTCTCAAATTTCTGGCACGAATCTAGAACATAAACTATAGGATAACTTCCGGAGTTATCACACATACTCTGCAATTTATCTTCAACGTTGCTCATAGAAATTTGTAGGGGATGCCTTGTAAAACATTAGCATTCTATAGCTGACATGCACCAGCAACAAAGTGGCTATTATCGCAATTAAGACATCGCTCTTTGCTTGGTAGAACATCAGTAACGGGAGTACAGTCAATGAAGAAGGGTCATCACAAATTCCTCGCTGACATTTTTGACAGCGCAGTCACTCTAGTGACTCGATAATGATGAAAATTCCCTCATCTGTAACGGCCAATTTTTTTAATTATTTGTTTTATATTTATTTATTTTTTCACTGCAGTACCTACACCAAGAAGCGTGCAATGAGATCTACGAGGAGTCTGCGCTGAAGCGCAAGCTCTTCCATAATGATTTCGTGAAACCGGAGATGTTGTGCGTGCTGACGACCAAGGGAGTACAGCTGTGTGAGGTGAGACATGGGGCTGTACCAGGCGAGACATGGGGCTGTGCCAGGCGAGACATGGGGCTGTACCAGGTGAGACATGGAACTGTGCGAGGTGAGACATGAAATTGTGTGAGGTGAAACATGGAACTGTGCTGCGTGGGACATGAAGCTGTTTCAGGTGAGACATGAAACTGTACTAACTGAGAGTGGGGCTGTGCAAAGTAAGACATGGAACTATATCGGATGAGACATGTGTCTGTGCCAGGTGAGACATGGGGCTGTACCAGGTGAGACATGGAACTATGTGAGATAAGACCTAGGTCTACGCTAGGTCAGATGTTACAATGTGTCCAGTGAAACATGGAACTGTGCGAAGCGAGACATGAGGTTAAGAGAGAGAAGACAGGAGACTGTGAAAGTTGAGTCGTACGGCTGCGTGAGATGAGACACGAAGCAGTGCAAAGTGAGTCATGGGACTGTTTGAAAGAGCTAAGGTGTGATAAAGTTATATGGCAGATATGATACGAGGCTATGCACGTGACGGCTATGTCCTGTGAGGCACGAGACTGCGCAGGGAGAGACATATAGGACCGCGTGAGGTGAGACTTCTAGGAGAGACATGGACTGTGTGAGGAAAGAGCAGGGACCGGGCGAGGTAAGAAATGGGTTAGACGCTCAAAATTTTGTTTACAATAGAAATTGTATATATAGTCTCGCACCATAATTAAAGTTATGAATGCATTGTATTATCAATTTATTTTAATCATTATTGTTGTTTGTGGGGATCAGCCATGCGAGTGCGTATTGTTTGTTGGTGGCTTCGTGATGCCCAACAGCGCGCTTTTCCGACTCGTTGATGGTGCGTACGTGTGCGTGCTCTTGCTCGGGCCTCCCTAGTCTGGCTGTCCTGGGCTTTGGGGAGTGCAGAGGTGAGTTAGGGTCAGACTGTAAGGGGAGAAATGGCTTGTGTGAAGCGAACTAGTCGTGGGTTGTGTGCCTCAGATGAGGTATGGACTTGCGCGAAGTGACACATAGAATATTTTATTGCTTTCATGCAAAGACTTCGTTTTGCAAACGACAAAAATACGCAGAAACTGTGATGAGACATACAAAAATACTCATCACCACTGTTTCAGGGTGACCAAGGTGCTCCAGTGGTTATTAATTTCATGGACAAAGAAAAAGCACCGCGACTCATCGGCATCGCCTCCGGCAATGAAAATAACTGCATCGGAGTCAAGAGGTAAGCTTATGAGTCTTGGTGTAAATCAGATCCCATAAGAATAGTATAGGCTGTAAGCGATGTTTTAACAACGTTTATCGCAAGAGAAACGATGTTTATCAGGTAATACCCAAGTCACGATAGAAGTTGCTGCATCTAATTCCAAGCTCTCAACTAAACTTTTATAACAATTACCATCGTATTTCATATAATATTATAGTCTTCGACTGGTCGAGTTAGCACCTGGTATATGCAGACGTTAGACAAGCGGCTCATTCATCCTCCATTGTGTTTACTTGGAATTAACACTAAAAGTCGGAATAAATAAATAAAATCATTTATTGTTCTCATAAGGTACTGTGGCCAACAAGATTAGGAAAGGGATTTACAAAGTGGCATTTGGTCGCAAAGAAACCCGCTCTGTAAGAAAGAGCATATAAAAACTCGGTTGGTTAGTTATAGTCAGAAAGTTGAAGCCTCCATATCCGAGTGGAACGATATAACAGAGGAAAGAGCAATGGTATGTCGACAGAAACGGGGAACCCATGCACGAAGATGTTCCTACACAGGATCAACGAGCTTGGGAACAGCAAAGCGGGAAAGAAGAGGAAGAACAGAATAAAACATGAGCAAGTAACTTGAAGTAGGAGTATGAAATCGGGAAGGAAGCAAAGTGGGCACGAAAGACAGACGTTCCGAAAGCCTAACTAATGGCTGAGGTAACCTACACGAGCCCCCTGGGGTTGCCGGGCATAAAGAAGACGATATGCGCATATTTCACTATACAGCCACAGCTATACCTGATCGTTACGAAGGCGCACAAAATTTACCTTGCCAAGTCTCCTGGCGTAAATCAGTCCCTGCCATTCGTAACAGTAGAGTTCTTGACTCAACATATTGACATTAGAGTCACTATTTAAATTGGCTGTGGGTAGACTAGGCCCACCGCAGCACATGTGATTTATTCTTATAACTGAAAATGCCGGAAGTGCTTCGAAAAAAATTTTTTTTTTCTCTAGTCCCTCCTATAGCCTCGGAAGGGGCTATAGCGGCAGGCGAAGTGCACCGGTTACCAACTCAAGTAGCTTCGACGCTGTCGCTTTTAAAGGAAGACTACTCCCATGTTTTGCGCGAATTTGATCAATTATTTATTTAGTTCATGAATCAAAATGTATTTTGCTTCATGACGATACATTCATCGCCACTGAAGGATAAATTTGTTCGTTCGCGAATGAATTGCTGTTTCCGTTGTGCCATGACGAAATTCTCGACGCAGGGAAGCATTAAATTTCTTTTTTCACGAAGAAAGTTTGTGTTCCGTTGGGTCATGGCGAGACGAGACTACCGTACTACTGACAGGAAATAGAATAAGGACTGTGTTGGGAATCAAATTGACGTTACGTGATACCACGTTCATTTCACAAACTATTCATTTTAGCTATAATTTTATGGTAGAATAAGCGCTGTGCTTTCATATGAAATAATTTATTTGTATTCATCGCGCATAGAGCACAAAGGAAAAAGCACTAGCAAAATTGAACTCTCATACAATCGATGCTAGCAAAGAGATGTGGAGTCGCAAAACAGTACCTAGTACTCCTGACGTCATGAAAGCAAACTGTCTGCCAATCTTTTCTTGCATCTTCCTTCCAACAGCCCTCACTCCAACGCATCTCTGGGGGGGGCCCTCTGCGTCTCTATTTAATTTTTTTCTCAGCCATTATCGACTATCTCTCCCTACTTCCCGACCCCCTCCGGAACCTCCACCCGATGGGGACGGCAGTTAGGCACAAACACAACCGTACTGCTGATGGTTCTAGATAGGGTCCTCATGCCTTGAGTTACATCTAACGGTACGGTCACACTAGGAAAGTGCACGCTCAACTTAAGAACGAATGTCCGATTACACTAAATTGTCAGCGATTTAAGCCTGACGCTCGATTTAAAGTAACAACTTGAAAGCTGAAGAAGTTTTGAGCAAGTTGAAGCTAAAAGTGGATTAGATTCGCTTGAACGGGTATGTTTCTTAGATTATGTATACTAGTCTCTTAGTAAACTTCACTACGCGAGTCTCCGATCCTAACACTGTGTTCGATTTTGTTCTCATACTGCAACAGACGGAGGCCCAGACTCAAGTTATCCTTTCACTTTGGAAAATCTTCCTAAGTAGTTGCAGTTATATGCTAAAATAAAATGCCCGTCAGTCACCACTCTTCTACGCTCCCAATTTCAAAAAGTGAACAAAAAAACTGACGAATCTTGTACCTGCCCATTGGAATAGCTGCCAAAATATTAGATGAAGCCCTTACACGTCCACTTGGATGAAAATTATACCATCGTAGATATCGGTCACACACTACCGACCAAGAGCTGCTATATCGCGTGGTGGAAAGGGCAATATAGTATGTCTAGGGAAGCATGTAACCCATGCACGAAGATGCTCCCACACCGAGCCATTATTATAATTTTTATCATTATATTGAGCAGCTGTAGCACCCATTTCTACGACGAAGGCGATCTCACAGATGAAGATAGAAGAGAGATAAAGCATGTCGACAGAAACATGGAACCCGTGCACGAAGGTGTTCCAATACCGAATCAGCGAGCATGATGGCTACAGCAAGTCGGGAAAGAAGAGGAAGAACAGAACAAAGTATCACAAGTAGGAGTACGAAAAACGAGGGAAGCAAAGGAGGCACGCAGTAAATTTTTATATACTAAATGATGTAATTGAATCAAAAGCTATATTGTGCGTACACTGGACCAGTATTTATTGACACGAATGCATGCTGTGTATGCTCTCGTTGATTGTTGTCGCTAAAATAATTATTTTTTATAAAGCATGGATTTTATTGACCTTACAGATTAGCAGCACTATTGTCTCTCTAACTCTAGCGCCTGCAATCTTTATGTGGGTAATTTCAAAGAAAGCCTTTCCCACAAAAGGAAATTATTAAGGCCGACGCTTTGACCTAAGGTCCATCCTATGCTCCCTGGATGAATAAAGGACTTGGCATGGAAATGGTGCCACAGGCTGCGGCTGTTGAGGCCTATCCTTAAGGCCTACTGATTGGTCCTGAAGAAGACTACATCACAGCTCTACGACAACAGTATAATTAGAGCTGTTATTGCACTGCAGGTTTTACCGCAGCACACACTATGGACAATAACAGGGTACACTGCGGCAAGGAACAAATAGCACTTGACAATAACAGGGTACCCTGCGGCAAGGAAGAAATAGCACACGCATTTCGACTGGAATAAATTTTATTGAGTAATTATTAAGCCAAATTAAGAAGTCGCAGCAATTTCTTAGTAATTAACTAGTTAATTACCAATTGATTACACGCAAAGGTCTCTCACTTGACAGTTACTCAGCGACGGAGCAAAATCAGTTGCATTTCCTCAACCTGCTCGTCACTGAGCATCGGTCATAGCGAACAGCTCCTTGCGTGCACCACACAATATAGCTAATTTAACCATTAATTTAATTCGACGGTATGGCAGGGATAGTCAGGAATGTCAGTCTTTACACTCCATAACTTAAGAACACGCGCTTATTTTCCCTACGGAAACAACATTACGAACTTCAATGCAATAATGCTTCAAGTTGCGTGTTCTTCCGCGTGACAGCACTTTAACGCTCTCGGAAGCTTCTGAAAGGGGGAAAGCATTCAAGTACCAGTTCAAAACAACACTCGTCATTCTTGTGCACGAGCTCAGTACATTTCCCTTTCAGTGACTTGCCGTTGAATGATAAGAGATCCCATGGGAGAAGAATCTGCTTTGCAAGAAGTCACTTCCGTGACACAAATGAACCAGACACGGTTTCACTTCTTAATCTCCGTTTTGACTTTCTAAAAACGCGTATAATCTTTGAAAACACACGTGGCTACACTCCTGACCCTTGAAAATAAACTTGATCTGAAGTACACTCTTGCATAATGACTGCACTTTTGGCTCTGTATGAAGGTAGTTAGTCCTTTACTGTTCAGTACGTATACTCTTAAATCTCGAGAATAATCGAACTTCTTGAGTACACTCAAGGCTTTAGAGGGAGAGCATAAGTAGGTCATTACCTTAAGATATCCACAAAATCTGTGAAATATTTACATACTCATCACTTCTATTTTGCTCTATAGTTGAGAAGAGAAACATGCAATTATCCTCAAAACGCACAACACATCAAATAAAAAAATAGAACATTTACATAACATGCAACTTAGGTTAGCAAAGAAGACGACAACAGACTAAATTCCATGGGTGCAGTAAGGGGAAATGGGTTTTAATAATGATAATGATTTTCATTAGGTATATTAAAATAATAACAATCATTACTATTATTATACCACAATTCCGCCTATCAAAAGGAGCTTCGAGGGCAAAGACAAAAACTCCATGAAACTTCACAAAGAAAAACATTCTTGTTCTGTGAAATTTTCACAGACGCCACCTGCTTTATTTCAATTGTTATTACAGTTCTAGTTTACCCACAAAGAGAATAGATGCTGCAGGGCCCCAATCTTTGCTAGATGGGTAAATAAAACAAAAAAATAAATTAATTTTGACCTCCTGAGCCACTCACGGTAGTACAAGCGAAGGAGAGAAAAAGAGGCACAAAAGCATCAGAGAAAACTGGAATCTACGGATGGAGTAGTGGTACTAGTAGTAGTAGTATTGGAGAAGAGTTGACTAGCGCTGCGAGCACTTCACCTGCCTCGCACCGAATTCTCAATGATTTATATCTCGGCTTTACGGCCACAAGATCTCTGATGAGTTCTGTCGTCTAAAGTGGTCAGTGCGCCACTGACAGGAAACAAGGCGCAAAGCATCTCCAACCCCAGTGCATAGCTGAACGATTTCGCTCAGCCAAGCCGCACAGGGGCAAGAAACGAGAAATGAAACGAGAAGAAGACAGAAAAACGACAACACACGTGCGAAGGGTCCCTTCCGTGGCTACCCATAAGGGAGCAGATAAGAGTCCCATGAGATGGGTCGCTTACCACGATTCGGCGGCCCACCTCGCGAAACAGAAGGAAAAGTACTCGGAACCTACCTAACCTAACAAACTAACCTTCTCAGCAGGAACTGCGGCCAGCTGGAACATCCCCGCGGAGAAGACAACCAGGACATCCCTTGGGATCCTGAGGCCCATATATATCCTGACAAGGATAGGGCCCGCCAGAACAGTCCCCGAAGGGCCTTATTTACAATTAAAATACGTTATTTCCGCTCATAGTCGATCTAGGAACAATCAGAGTGACACGCAAGACTCGTACATTATATCTGCATATAATATTCACCCCCTACTGAAACTCTGAACACAAATTCAGCAACAATCACAGCATCACAACAGTAACAAATTAAACTTTACGACGGAACAAACTTAAAAAAAAACACTCAAACGGCATACAATATTTCCCGTTGAATCATCTTAAGCAGACTTTGTGCAAAAGGTATTTTAAGAAAAAAATATACGTAGCAGAATTTGCAAATTTGTAGGAACAGATACAAGCCAGCCGACGCTCTCTTAAAAAGCATCCTTATAAAGGAAATACATCGAATGTAGATTATTATTATATTGAGTAGTTTAAGTCTCCGTCTCCACAGCAACGGCGATCTAACAGAGGAAGAAGCAAGGGACACATAGTGTGACGATAGACACGTGGAAACCATGCACGAGGGTGTTCCCACACAGGATCAACGCGCATGGGAACAGCAAGTCGGAAAAGAAGAGGAAGAGCAGAATAAGTATTCACTGGGATTTAGAGAAATGGATAAAGAAAGACACTGTTTGTCCAGTAGAACAATTCAAGCATGGGAACAACAAATTGGAAAGATTATTAAAGAGAGACTGTTAGTAGCAATGATATACACGCCAAGAGCAATCCCAGCTCAACGGCTTCTTGATAGCGAGCCGCTACGAATATTTGCCCATTGAATTCAACATTTTCTGCCACGAAGTAGCACGGGCCTGACCAAAGCGATCTTTATGAAATTTCAACGCTTACGAGTTCAAAGCAAGGCCTGTAAAACTGCTTGGCCACAAAAGTGAATTTCAACGTAGCTCCATAGGGAGAAATGTGCGAAAAGAAATTTAAAGGACCACACGACTTTTTCTGTGACTGCCGTAACTACGAGAGAAGTTCCTTTACATCAAAGTTTCATGCAAGGATTTATAGCTCGACTGCCTATCGGCTCCTCCTGTTGCTTTCCACCTTCTAACAGCTATAAATTTTAGGTGAAATTTTCTGGTTTTTATATCTAACAGTGAACGCTTCCAGCTGATATCCCGTGCAATTTTGTCCTTGTCGGCAGTAGTGCTCCTTCGTGACATGAGACACCCCGAGTGCTGAACAAAACCGGCACAGGGTGAGAGCAAACTTGGTTCCGGGACTCAGAGTACCCCTCAGTGACGACCTCCGTTGCAATTAGATGCGGATTTTTGATGCCACTCGCTACAAAGTAGAAATATTCAATTCAGTGCAGACTACATCAGTTGTAGCTTAGACAAGGCAACACACAAGCAGCACAATGGAGAAGCCTACACTCACATAGTTGGTATAATCTGTAAAACAAAGAAAGGTGACCATTAGGGACAAGAGCTCTCGCCGTATTTCAGCACTTAGCAGGTCGGCTGCAGAAGCAATGTCTTGTGATTCAGCTCAGATAAAACGTACCGAACAGATCGATGTAGAAGTTCTTGCTGTATTGTAATACACCCAACAGCACAGGATAAGATTTTTGTTTAATTATATACACGACAGATCGCAAAGAAAGTATTCATGTTCTTGCATTCCTCTGCAGAATGCAGATAATCCTCAGTGTAGGCAAGCATTGCGGGAGGCACATTTGATGCGTGGAAAATCACAATTAAGTAAAATTATAATCCGTGTGGGCAATCTCAGTCCAGAGCTAACTGGCATAGCCAGACCAGCTGTACCTGCAGCACAGCACAACTTGCCAACGCACCTGTTAGAAGACCCTTCGCCCCAGGGCAGAAAGATTGGAATAAAGCACGTATAAACAAATGTCAGAGACCCAATACTGATCGTTGGACAACAGTTTACAGAGACATCGAACAAAAGGAAAACAAAACATTTACTGTAGTAAACTGCAGTCTTTCGGCTGAAACAAACAGCAACTGTAACGGTACTTGCAGTGACAAACCAGTTTGTAACACTTCAAGATTCGTATGTCCATTTCGTACCAAACACTCAATTGTATCATTAGAGATAAATCTATTTTATACAGTCTCACAATATACTGTGACTTGATACACCCTGACATTCGACTTACAGCCTAATCTAGAAACAGTAACGTTAGAAAAAAATAACATTACTTACAACTCGCCATCGTCCAAGGTCAAACATCCAAATTTGCGTTTGTGATGGAATCCACCCAATGTAATTTAGCAAGGTAATGCCATGGCAGGTACTTCAGCCTCCGTTGCACTGGGATACTTTATACTACCGGTATGTCACTGATCAACGTAGTAGGAAATAACCATAATATCATTATTACAATTATCATTAAATGAAGGGATCTTCAGTTTTATCACTAACAAATAGGAAAGAAATCCACTTATACAGTCATGGTATAATTTTTCGGTAACTAACATTACTACTGGAGTCGAAAGCGATGAGCTGTACACCTCCCCACTCAATATAGCAGTTTGTATATCATTACTGTATTATGATCAACATTCCCGCCGTATTAGAAGCGCAAACTTTACCGCTTTCCATAGAAGAAGAGAGAAACGGTACACCTAAGTAACACCAAGAAGGAAAATGCCCAATGTTTTGAATCACAGATAAACAGAGAAGCCGCGCAGCTTATTCAATGCCCTGAAGAGAAAAAAATGAAGCAGCTAACTGGACGACTACTTTGACAAGTGAAAGAATTGCCTAAATTCTGTTTATGAAACTGCCTTATTCTTACACAACTGCTGCACTTCAAAAAAATGTTATGACAGCAATGAAAATTCAGAACCAGCGTCCGAAACAAAAACCTACAGATAACACATTATCTTAGTCATAGTTTAGCCACAGTATCCACTCAATGAGTGATCTCTACATCGGAAATTCCGTCGTTCTACAAAGCTCGGTAGGAATCTTTCATCTCAGCATTCCTCCCGGAAAGTTTCGGTTGGCTCAGCGCGCTACTACTGACGGGAAAATCAGGCGAAAGCATCTCTCGAAGAGACGAAAGAAGAAAAGAGAAGACGACAGAGGAAACACGTGCAGGTGGGTCCTTTCTGTGGCCTTCCATACGGGAGCAGGTAGGAGTCTTATGAAATAAGTCGCTTACCACCATTCTGCGGCTCACCTCGCGGAACAGAAGGGGAAGTATGGAGAACCAACCTACCTAACCAACTAACCTTCTCAGCAGGAACTGCAGCCAGCTGCAACATCCCCTGCGGAGTAGGCACTTGGGACAGCCCTTGGGCGGATGAGGCCCACATATATTCTGACAGGGAGAAGGGCAGTCAGAATATCCTCTTGAGCGCCCTAGACATAACTGTAGAGAAGCTGATCATCAATGGCAGCAGAATTAAAATGAATTAAGATATTGTCCCCAACATTCAAGACGTGAAATAATGAGAAAAAATAAACAAAATTTTAGTGGTACGATTTCACAGGGCGTTTGTACACAAGAACCTCGCGCATGGAAGCACCAAGCTGGAGATAAATTGCAGAACAGAGGAAAGCATCAGAAAAAGTATGCAAATGAAAGGAAGCAAAGCGGGCGCGAAGGAAGCCCGTCCCGAAAGGCTGGCTAGCTGAAGCGAAGGTAAGTCATGAGTTTCCCTGGGGGCGCTACGCCCCCAACATAGAAAGGGATAACCTTACGCTAGGCCCATCCCATGCCCCCTGAGAGGTCAAGTAACATAGAAGATCAAGTCGCATGTGGGAGCTCATGTATTTATGACGCTAGGAGTCAAGTACCATACTTAGCATCCATAAACATATCAGGAATAATGTTGGTACTACGTGACGGTGAACAACCGAATTAGTGTCAAATACCACATGAAGAGGAAACTAATACGTTATGTAGGTAAAGTACTATGAGGAGCAAGTATGAAGAGAATAAAATGGTGGAGAATACAAGCCAAACTATATATGTTGGAAACGATGGATGAAATGAGCTGGGATGCATGGGTAACAATGAATGAATATAAGCCGCGAGTATCCAAGGGCAACAAATTATTTAAGAATACAAAAGCCAGATAATCCCCGGGCAATGAAGGATACAATAAGTTTGAGAATCCACGGGTAAAGAAGAAGGAACACTGCATGTACACGCTCAATTATCCATGGGTGACAATTAAACATAAATCAGATAAATGGTAAAGGAAATAGCACAATTCAGATAAATGGTAGAGAAAATAGTACTGGGAAGACCACACCAGCTTTATAGAGACAAACAAGCCAATGCAGCCCTGGATGAAGACCAACATAACTACGAAGTAGCCAGACACAACTAGAACGGGTAGCGTCAACAGTACCTAAGTATTTACAAATGCTACCTAAGCAAAGAAATGTGCGCACAAAATGCTAGCAAGACCAAAGACGACAGTGGCCTGTCCAGCCTTGAAGGAAATTGTTCAGCTACCAACAATTGCTACAAAGGACTTAATATAAGCCACGAATATTCGACTAACAAAGGCCCCGCAGCCGAGCCACGCTGACAGTAGAACTGTTGGGTGGGAGGTGCTATGTCAAGATGTTACGCAATGCCTACCTTTGTAACGTCACTACATTTATGGACAGGCCCATCGCAAGCCAACGAAGAGTAGTGGTAGGAGTAGTAGAAGAAAGGCAGGGTAGTAAGCAGTACTCAGGGTTGAAGAGTCTGTAAATTTTGCTGACCAGGAGGCGGAAACGGAATTTGCTTGAATTCAAAGTCGGAGTCGGGAAAATTTGGCCCATTTAAAAAAAAAAAAAAAAAAAAAGAGTCGGGGTGAGTAGGTATAAGTCCGTCGTTATTGGAGTCCAAGGAATTGGAGTCGTAAACTGGAAAAACTCTTAGGTCGGACTTAGACCATCCGACTCCGGAACCCTGAGGTGGTAGCAGTAAGATGGTGTTGTCGCACAACATTTACCCCCAGGTCTCAAAATGGACGAGAACATCCATCAGTTCTTCGTTTCAAGTTTGACCAGCGGGCTACTGTTGACAGGAAAACAAGCCTTAGGTCACGGAAAGAAATTAGCACATCACTAGCTTGGTCAATATCGTGCCGGTTACTTCAGTAAGGGTCCCATTATTACGCTCTATAGTCAACAGTAAACGGCCACATTATAATTACAGAGTTCAAAAGTCGCATTAGCCGGGCCTACATACGGAGTGACGTCAACAGGTTAGTAGACTTCGAAATGTAGCTGAAGAACTACATATAATCAAGTATTTATGTCACACCGGATTTAAATCAAGTAGAATATAAGTTCCGTACCGAGTAGATGAATTTCATCAAGATGCAAGACTGTATGCGGCGGAAATCCACATCTGTTGACCACGTTATGTTCGTTGTTGAATTGCAGTGACGTCATCAACAGTAGTCAACTTGGTCAGCCGCTGACTGGGCATACGCCAATAGCGTACCTACATTATAGTGACGTCATCAACAGTAGTCAACTTGGTCAGCCGCTGACTGGGCATACGCCAATAGCGTACCTACATTGCAGTGACGTCATCAGCAGTAGTGAATTAGTGACGTAAAGACACAGAAGCACAGCCCTGCAAACAGTCCGAGTGTCTACGCGCCATTGCTCATAGGCCTCAAGAAGTGAAAGAGAGATAAATGCAAACACCGTCGTACAATAGATACAAAACTATAAGGTACCGTACTTATTATTTACGCCATCTCGCATGCTGAGGATATAGTTGAGAAGTTAGAACCTCCGTAGTTCGCAGCAAGACTTGACTCACTATCTGAATGCTGAGTACAACCAAGGTTTGGCTTATCTAGACATGCGGCCTGTCCGGCAGACGGGAGTTTTGCATAGACGTTCAACAAGGCAGCACTTCACCCAATGCCAGCAGCTACAAAACGCTCTCGTAGGAATAGCATTATGAAAGTAACCATATATGGTCACTTGAACAATAAAGGGTTAAGTCAACTTGCAACGTCACAACACAAGCCCCGCCTTTTAAGAAAGAGCCCAAGTCCAGCCGAAGACACAGAGAGATACTGCACTGAACAGTAATCCTATATCCCGCCTTGATGACGTCACTAAACACAAGAAGAAGCTCATTGGGCAACAAGACGCGGGGGTAATGACGTCACCAAGAGAGGACCAAATTCCGCCCCATGACAGCACTTCGGTGACTTAGCCCTAGAAGGCCTTGGTGCCTCGTACGGAACATTCACAATTCGCTAAGCTTCACACGTACAAATATAAACATTGGAAATCTTCATTTCCTGGAGGCTACATTTTAATATCTCGCAGAGACGACTCTTTTGTTAATAAGATTAGCGGAAGCATGCAACTTATTGCCCACAAATTCCAGAAGCTTCTATGAATATGCTGAAGCAGCTACTTTTTCCATTGTAAAACAGAGCACCGACTGTAATAATGCAAGAACATAATTATCTTGTAAAATACTTCCTGCAAAATAGAAAAAGAGATTTGAAACTTACTTCATGAGTATGCCATTTCAATACAGAGCACAGTGTCCGATAACATGAGGAACTAATTAAGGAAGGTAACAAAATATTTTACTACATAACAGGAGGGGGCAGTGATTTGAATGTTCTGTGATTAGGGTTGTTAATCAATGCCCACAGGGTACACTGCGATTCAAAAAAAAGAATGAAATATTATTATTACCTTCAGGGTTTTCCCGCCGTATTCGATGCGAGGACGTTATAACAGCGATCTAGTCATTTGCCAATAATGGCATTAGTACTCAAGGAATAGACGAAGGAATAGAGCTGCATACTTGAGCAGTGTCTTCCGATAATTTGACAGAGTCGGTTGGTCCTTATGACTGGATTGAGGTCTTTAGTTATTCAAAGATAGTACAGTAAGTCAATACTAGAGATGAAAGGGGCCTTGATAGGTCGTTAGATTATCAGAGAAGAAGTCTTTGATATTGTCAGCATGAGCGCTGAAATACTGTCGGCGGTGGGCGTCCAATTGAGGGCAAGCTACTAGAATGTGCTTGATAGTAAGGGGAACATTACAGTGTTGGCAATCTGGTTGGGGATCGTCATTCATTATATATGCTTGGGTTAAGTGGGAGTGACCCACACGCGGTCTCGCCCAACAGACTTCCCATCGTATGTTGGTACTATGGGCGCTATGAGAAGTAAATATCGATGGTCGCAAAGAATGAAGAAAAAAAGAAAGAATTCAAAGCATGTTAAGCACGACGAGAAAACTAACTTACACGCACACATAGCGCAATGTATCAGGTAGTCTACACACAAGACTCCCATTTACTTATAACATTATTGATCTGTGTATTGGTACCTAATACTTAAATGAAAAAATGTATACCTCCACCGAAACGGTAGAACTTTGTTATGGTATTAAAAGATAATTAAAGCCTTCCTATATAACATCAGTACTAAGCTGTCCTAAGAAAGGCAAATGAAGAGACATGTAGTACGTCAAGGTAAAAGTAGAAACCATGCACGAAGGTGTTACCACACAGGATCAACGCGCATGGGCACAGCCAGCTGAGAAAGAAGAGGAGGTACAAAATAAAGTAACATCAGTAGGAAAATGAAAGTGGAAGAAAGCAAAGTGGGCACGCAAGACAGACGTCCCGAAGGCCTAGCAAATGGCTATAGTACCGTAACCTACAGAATCCCCCTGGGGTCGTTACTCCCCAAGACAGAGGATGGGTGAACCTATCCCTATGGTCCATCTTCTACCCCATCTGGAGAACCGTAGGACAAACAGAAATTAGATTATTGAATCGCTTAAGCCTCCGTCTCCATAGCTAAGGCGATCTAATAGAGGAAGAAATATATATATAGCATGTTGATAGAAACGGAAACCCATGCACGAAGGTGTTCCCACATACAGTATAATCAACGCGCATGGGAACAGCAAGTCGGGTTAGAAAAGGAAAAACAAAAGCAAGTAGTATCAGTAAGAGTATGAATAAGACAAATATGTCTGCCGGCTAGCGCCCAGCAAGATAAAACCTCTCGTTAGAGAGACTGCTCTCGTACGAGCCTGTTTTTCTACGCTCAGAAGTCCTAATCATTTTGTAAATTAACGATAAGGTGTCATTAATTAAGCGAGGTGCAGCGCGATGAATTAATCAAATGGGCTGTAATTTGTCCACAACTTCAGCCATGAGCGCCCGTGTCGCTACCTAGGAAAGAGTTGCTGAAGTTAACGCCAAACTGATTACTCTCGAGACCACATCAAACTTGATTCTTAGGTCCGGAGCACATTGTTGGAAACCTCCTCAAGGGTATTCGGTTTGACATTAACGCCTAACAATTCACTCAAATAGCGAACCCAACGGTTAGGACTGAGGTCTCGGGCAAGTCAACGCTAACGCAATTAGCTTATCGAAATGACCCAGTATCAACACAAGACACGGCATAGCTTCCTTAGGCTCAGAAAATTATGAAAGCTTCCTATTCACAAAAATTTTATTTTAAACACTAAAAGTCAACAGAAATTGCAAAACTTTGGACTGGTTATCGAAACTATAAAAATGTTAACGACAGGAAAAATGCGCTGGAGTTCAAGATCCGTCACTGACGGAGGTATCACTTTCAATGGTGGAAAAGGGTACGACCCAACAATGGGATCCTTGTTTCACTCAGCATTATCTCCACAATTATTATGAATACGTTAATATATACACCTATTGAAAGTTATTGCAATACAATTTTGATGAAGGCGGGGAAAACTTAAGGAATAAATACTATGTAGACAAAACTGAGGAAAACCTACACGAGGCTACCAGCATAGGAGCCCAATTTCAACGTTTCAGGTACACCCCCATAAAGTCGGGTTAGAAACCTCAAACCGAAATTGCTTAAATCCAAACAAACTGTCGGGTCAGGTTAGGTAGGCAAGGTCTGGTTTTTTCCAAATCGCAATTTCAAAAAACCCCAAAACGTTGATTTTAGGCTCTTGATGAAATACGGTGAAGGTATTTCCAAACTGGGAAAACACATGGATCACTGCGAACAACTTTTTAATTAGTTGAAACAAGAGTGTTGCTACAAGCTTCAGAAACTGACTGCACCTCCTGCACACTAAGTAATTAGCCGAAGCCCACTGAGGTCCTCAGCATTACTAGTGGGACGAAATGTACTTAGTTACGATCAGGCCCAAACAATCTATCACAATTTCTTTGGTTGCACATACATGCTATGTAGGCTTCATCATGTGGTCACCCAGGGGAGGAATTTGAGCAGTTAACCTTTTCCTGGGCATATAGCCACAGAGGTTTCATTCGTAATACTATTCCTATAAAAGCATTCCTAAAGTCCGGTGAAAGGTTAAGCCATTACTGGGCAGCTAAAAAAAGGTGTTTGTATGAATAGGATTTCGACCAGGCAGCTGAGAGAACGTTTCGTGGCAACAGCGTTGTGGAAGTAACCATAAATGATCACTTGCCGGTGACGGGGTTGTATGTAAACATGTTTCTTGCCACTGCTCCAGGTGTAAACACATGAACCTTGCAATCACCAAGTAATCAAATATAGGCAACATTCGGATTACGTATCCCAAGAAATTTCAATCCCTTCCATACACCTGAGGGATATTTTGTCATCCCAAAACCAAGGCAGGTATTAGTTGTCTTCTTCAGTAGAAGAGTATTCTTTTGTCAAATTTTCATTACGTTACGCCTACATGTGAATACATTTTATTCAGAATCATTTCACTTAGCCGTCATCCGACGATGGCGGGTCTCACAATTTAACCCATAAAGTCATAGGTAATGATTACATTTCTCGAAACAACAGCACCATAGCTTAATAGCGTCCAGGAAATGATAAGCGTGTGATAATGACTGAACAAGGAATAGACTACCGCTGGGTCAGAGGGCAAGAGACGTGCTCAGTACGCCGCTCTACAATTTTGAAATATGCACAATACAACTGAAGGAAGCTACAGGGAGGCACAGACTGACCGGTAATAGCAAGAGATGTTAAGTTACTAAAGGGAAAATCTCCATAATAATCCATCACAAAAACGTGCTAGAAAAAATATTTCATTGTATTATAGTCTAGTACTCGCACTGCACCCAATGATTAATTACACCCTATTCCGATATAACCAATAAGCAAAATGTTACAAAAACCAAGAGCTAAGTTTTTGAGCAGACATGTACAAAATCAATACAAATGACAGGCTGTCCTACGGAGCAGCTGCAAAACTATAAGCAATGCCTCAGTTACGCAAGAACCCTGAAACTGAAGTCGAAGTCCCCACTAATACTAACATATGTTAGCTTTTGCCTCCCTATCCACTGATTTAGCTTCAATATCCACAACAACAGTGATCCAAAAAAAACGCCGTCAGTGTAATGACTGCGGCAACGCCAAAATGTGCCAAACGCAAAATTAGCCAAGCTAGACGGGTGTGGAAGCGCGACACTGATCCTGAACTACCACTGAATCCAGTCAGCAAGTGCGATAGATCTGCAGGTGGTCACACGTATCGGTCAACTCTCGGCAACCACCCAAGACATTACCTAGATGATACTTCGGAGGAGGTCTAGGTGGCGTTATGCACGCCACTTGGCAAACGAATTATGCTACGACAAAGAATTGCACTAAAAAAAAAATATTTCAGCAGCGTATTTTCCGTCTTGACGAGTTACCAACTACTGAACGTAAGCCGTGAACATGCTAAATTGTACTAGTTGAACATAAGACGTAAGTATTCAAGAAGACCTCGCCTACGGACTGGTTTCAACAATTAAAGTGGAATTCATTTTGTGTTTGCTATTTACATTCTTTACACATTATCACGCAATTGCATACAAATTATATATTTTGACAACATGTAGCGAGTTCAAAAAATGAGACGTCCCAAAAAGAGCAAAATAACGAAGAGGAGCAACAATGTCCGCCATGCAGCACCGCAATGAACCGTTATACAAATTCTCATTACCCGATTTAAATAACAGGAATGTAAAAGAAGATGCACCCCATAGAATTGCAAGAGAGACTTCCAAACCTATCGCATGCACCAAGTTGACACGTTTCGATCTAGAGTACGGCAACTTAAAGAAAATACGCCACTACTATATATCCGAGGTTCTTGATTGAAACGAAAAAACACACAGTATGGAACCATTGAATGCTCAACACTACAGAGAAACCTCACTTAACGAGCAGCATTGTAGAGTGTGCGATTCGAAAATTCAGAAAAAAAAAAACTACTGCACAACATCGCTCACCTATCATATTGAGAGCTTTCCTGTCGCTGAAAGTGCTCATTTAACGAGAGATTTTTTGCATTGCGAGTCTCGAGTCGAATAGGCAGAGTTTTACATAGCGAAAGAGACTAGGAAACTTGAAGTCCTCGTGGAAACACACCGCCCAGAGCATAACACAACCTCTACGACACGAATACAAACTGCATCATCTGCAGCTCAACACGAAACAACCACCCTCAACAACAACCAAACACTGAGCAAACAGGCAGCCTCGGGCAAAGGATGCTGTTGTCACTACAGCAACCGCTCTGCTTCGCTATTGCGGACTATAATTGTCATGTCCTGGAGGACATGACGCGAGCTCCCTCTCGATCTACCCGCCATTAGGACAAGTGCTTTGTTTAGTACACAGCATTAAAGGTAAAAGTAATGTCGTCTCGACCCCGCCTGAGAAACCCAAATGCGATGGTTCGTGCTTCAAATGTATTCCTTCAAAGGCTCAGAGGAGTAAACGACTGTAGTCCACCAGAAACTGGGTGAGATATAGTATCACTTACGAAAGGCTCACGTAACTGAGCCCCCTCCCTCCGTATGGTCAATACTACCTTTTCTCTCCTGGGTAAAATATGAGCGACAAAAAAGCTGACGACGCAGAGCCGAACGACCAAGACTTTCCGCTTTGGCCTGGGATCTGCAATAGACTTTTGCCTGCTAAGCGAGGTTCCTGTGTACGTGCTGGCTGGTAAGTGGCAGCGATGGAGACCAGATGGTTTATGACAGTGACCACAGCTGTCTATCAAATGATAATGAGATGTAAAAAACTACTGAGGTAATTACACTCGAAATGCAAATGTTTCATCCACCATCACTTACTATAAAATGGACACTAGAACGATTAAAATGCTGGAAATGTGAGATATTTTTGCCTAGTTAAGAGTCAAATTATTGAACCAACATTCAGTAACGGCAGTTAACATGCAACTAAATAAAAGCTGCAGCTAACACTGAACTAAATAACAGCTTCATTTAAGCAGTTGACGATCAAATCAATACCGACGTGACTGCAATCAACTCAGAAGAATTCACATTTAATAAACAGAAAATAGCAAACTGAACACACAAGGAGATTTAGTTGAACAAAAACCACACTCATGAACGTCTGAAAGAAGTTAAGGCTGGGTTATCAAAAAAAACTATATATATGAATTTACAAGAACGTAAACACACATCAAGCCACTACCGAGACCAAATGAAACTAATGCTGAAACTCTTCTTATTATACGAGGTAGCTATCTGTTAAGTCTCGTTACAATTTTGTAGGTAGGATTTTTATCTAATTGTTCACCTAACACCCGGGGTACACACAATGTACACATAACACTAGTAATGGTAGCAGTATGCTAACGATGAACCATTAGTGGCGCCCCAGAATCGTTCAACTCAGGACGAAAACATGAGGAAACTAACAACACTATAGGTCTTCTGACTATAGCTATTTGGACCCCACGGCTCGTCTTAGGATCTCTTTTAAGTATAATTTCCATAGTAAACCTGTGAAGGATCTATAGCAGCACCGAATTTGAATAATTGATGTTCTCTATTAGCTACCGTTAGAAACAGTGGAAAAGAAAGTGAGAAGTACCCTAAAAAGATCTGAAACAAGAAGAAGTACCAACATACCGGATATATGCACATGTTAAGGTGACGTTTATGATTATAATTCATAACAGTGGCAAACTTCTATTTTTACCTAGACGTAAGCATTTGTTCATCAGATCTTTCCTATATCCGGCCTCTAGGTCCCATTTCATTTCTCCTTATCCTTCCTCATATTATTTTTTTCAATATGGAACATGTAAGGGCTCCAAATATACACTGGTACGGTATAGATGCTTTAGTTTTATGAGTGTAATTTATGTGAAGCTGTTGCTGTTGTGATGACTCCGTTCTTGATGTGGTACGTTACATCAATCAGGGAACCAAGAGATTTTGTGCTAAGTCTGGAGCGAATTCTGTAACAGGAAAACGCAAACACTTTCAGGGTTGCCTGATAGAGGTTACAAGTTAGTATTGTTACATATTGCTTACTATCCACTGTTATTGATAATATTACACTGACACAGGACTAGCATAGTCTTAAGATTCCCTAGCCACAACACGGCACTATAAAACTAGGTAAGTAAGGGACATGTAGCCCGTTAGCAAACATCGAGAATCCACGTACGGAAGACCACCCCGCATGGGAACCACAAGTCAAGAAAAAGAAGAAGATGAACACAACAATAAAGGGCGCCAGTAGAAGCAGAAAGAAAGACAAGTGGGCACAAAGCCCGAACATGAAGTTCTCAGCATTAATTTCATTGAGTCATACGGCCAGATGCAGTCAAAAAACACATCTAGGGAAAAATAAGGAGATATTCCAAGCGTGGCAAGAGTAACGAATAATAGGTACAACCTGGCGGAAAGCATGCACTTACCTCTCTAAAACAAAGCATATTTATTTCACTGTAAAACGAAATTACGCAAGTGAGCAATCAGTCTTGAGAGAAAGATCAAAATATTCGCAACAGAAAGAGAACTCCATGAAGAAGTAACTAATGAGGTTGGTGTAGGGCGGGGCACAGCGGCGCTCTAGCTCTCTTTGTGTTCTACAGCAGGCGACTCCAGCGGGTATGGCTGCTGGACCTGTAAAACAAGGCTGGCATTACCTACCTCAGAGTCTAGCCAAGTCTTTAGGGTTGCTAGTAATTCTAAGTTGCAACAAGTTGAGAGTCTGTTATTTTATCTCGACATTTTTGATGGAGAGTCTCGAAATTTAACAAGTGAGCCGATCCTGGCCAGGAATCAAGACGCAAAGCATCGCAAAATACAAAAGGTGGATATGAAAAGACGCAACACGTGCATGGAAGGCCTCTTCCGCGGTCCTCCTTACAGAGAAAGTAGGTAGGAGCTTCGTAGAATTGGTCGCTTACCACCATCGGTTGCCAGCCTCAGGGACCGGTTGAGAAAGCAAAGCAGACCTATCTACCTTGACTTTACTTCAAGAACCTAAATAGTGTAACAGGATTGCGGCCACATGAAGTAGCCCCGGCGGTAAGGAAAAAGGGTTACCTCCTAACTGCTTGAGGCCCAAAAGTATTCTGACGTAAATACTGGCCCCAGATGGTCCCAGAACATCTCCCTGAGGATCGAGGACTACTAATTCGTACTTCCCACGCATTTCCCCTCACCGAAAGGTTACAGTTATTTGATGACAAGGCCGAGTGAAGCATCTGATCAAAACAAGCCCCACCCCTCTTCTAGGCACACCATCTCCAGCTACTGCTGGTGCAGTAAGAGCTTCCACGACCGTGAGTGCTTTGGGATCAACAGCAGACGAGCTTAGCGGGTATGGCCGATGTAGCTACAAAGCAATGTTTTTCGTACTAGTTCCCAACAGAGCGCAGCTTCTGGTGGAGGCCATTACATAGAATCAAATATTTAAGTCACGTAGGTAAGGTACAAAACAACGCCATGCTTTCTTTAGCGTGTAATGCTCATAAAATTTTACTTTCTCAGCAATAGCATTGGTTGAATCGTCCCATATGAGGTACGCTGGGCTCGAGGGCCATATGAGATGAACATGCTGGTGGCGATTGGTGATTTAATCCCGTCAGTGAGAAGTTCACATTCGTAAGAGGCTCTTCAGAACCCCTGCAGCCGTCAAAGCGAAGAGTCGTGTGCAGCTCCATATAAAAGTTTCTTTCACGTAGCCGTTTATGCCAGACATTATCATACAGGATCAATATATATTGTATCAAGTTTGTGACTTAAAGTTAACTTTTACTTTATTCAGGCTTTTGCAGGCGCGTACCAAATATGGAACACATCCGAGTTTCGAAGTTTTCTGTGCACCAGATGTGGCCTGTATCGGACATTAGTGTTATACTGTACGTACATTAGCTTGTGTCTACTTCCTCATCCACACGGCGTAATAACTGAATATAGGGCAGAGACATACAGTACGTACAGTGCGTTACCTCAAATGGTGGGGCCCATACACGGAGAACCTCAATTCACGAGAAGCGGAAGTGGGAATAAAAAAGGAACTACAGCAGAGATAATTATCAACAGAAATATCAAGAACGAAGGCAGCAAGTGAAAAGCAAAAAAATTTTAATAAAGCCCTAACTGAGGCTGCAATAACCGATGAGGTCTATGGGGGCGATACGCTTCAAGGTGCAAGATGGACGAACGTAACCCTTTGACCTCTACTGCCTGCAGTGGCACAAAACTGGACTCTTGGCCTCATGCCACAGACTCCAAACATGTTGGAAGTGACTCACCTGTTTCGAGGTTTCTTTGAAGACTGACATCATCTGCTCCCTGACCTCCTCCATAAGACGAGGCATGTCCTCCATAGTGAGGCCCTCGGTGGAGATGGGTGGCATGCACG
>LQNS02278099.1:1151444-1169098 GCA_001587735.2 Parhyale hawaiensis | reverse complement strand
ATCGCAGCAGACAGAAAAACATATTTCGGTTAGAAAAATATATTTCCGCAAAAAGAAAGTGGTCAAAAGCTTTGTAGTTTTGTTATACGTGTGAAGCGAGAAGCTGTTGCATACTAACACGCAGATCCCTACTATAGTTCAAAGTTTCGTCTCTTCCGGTCTATCAACTTTACCAGTTTTTAATGCATCTTAGTGCATCATCGGCTTTGTCACAAAACTGAAACACATAAGTGCATGAACGTGACCAAGTGCCTCATAAGACCCTATATGAATCATTATGATGCACTTTCTCTTTATGATGCACTTGCGAGTTTTGATTTGGGACAAAAATGCGTGTAATTTTGATGCATCTAAGTGCATCAATTTTGTTCTCAGTGACTCCGTCACCAATACAGCACCTATTTATTTATTTTTATTTTACTTGTTTTTGCCAGCAGGGAGCTAGAAAAGTTCAGGTTGGCATCTATGTATGAGAGAAGAAGGGGTGCCCTATGCAACCACCTAGGAGCCAATGGAGCCACAGCTAGCAAACGCGTAAGACCCACAGAACCAGGATGCTGAGAGCGTACAAGTCAATAGCTAATAATTTCATTAAAAGCGAGCCCATGCGACGAATTTTTTATGTGATTCCTCAGGCAATCATCTGAAGGCTTTATTGTGTCCGTTTATTACCTCGGCCAAGGAGGTTATGTTTTCGCCGGGTCTGCTCATTATTCTGTCTGTCCTGAAGTAAACTCAAAGAGTTATGGACGGATTTCCACGAAATTTACAGGGATTGTTTGGTATGTTAGGAGGGCAGATGATTAACTTTTAGTGAAGATCCGTCCATCCGGTTGTTTGTTTATCTGCCTCATTTTTGCTAATGCCATAACTCAAGCAATTATTGACGGATTTTCATGAAATTTACACGAGTTGTTGGATTCATTGCGAAGAGTAAATGACGGAATTTTAGTGATGATGTGTTGGTTCGTTAGTTTGTTTGTTGTTGTGTTTGATTTTATGCTTGTTAGCACAATAACTCAAAAAGTTGTTGATGGATCTTTATGAAAATTACAGGAGCTATTGGCAATGTTAAAAGACATATATGATAAAATTTTGGAAGGTCCGTTTGTGTTTTTTCTCATGTTTGTCATAATGTTTATCTGCAGCATAACTCAAAATGTTATGAACGGATCTTCCTAAAAATTCAGAAATAAGTTGATACTACCAAAAGGTACAAATGATTAGATTTTGGTGTTGATACAAAGAAAATCATGGCTTCAGAGCCAATTTGAATTTTTCCTTGCCGTTGCCTGACTTGGCGGAGGTAGGCGCTCTCAGAGTGCTCTAGTTATTATTAAAACCTCACTCCCGGACACCAAAGGACAAGATTAACCCAAATAAAACACAACCTTAAAACACTCAAGATGTTTCTAAGAGGTACAATCTACAAAAGAAAACATGAACCCTTAAGCAAAAGAAACATAATATGCAGCTTTCTGGATTCCAGCTCGTAACAAATTTTTGGAGAATTCGAAAATCTACAACTACGTGGCACTGGCTATGCCAGCTCACTGTTCTGTTGTAACGAATCTTTCAGTAAACACGAAGTTGTGATTATGAAGAAACCGTAAAAGCTTTAAACAATCAAGTGTGACAGGACGCTCAACGTGTGCCGTGTGAACCTGCCTTAACCCTTAAGCTGTCTGAATTCGTGTTCGCTTTTTGTAGCGATAGCACTAGATGGAAGTGGACTTTGAAATCGACTTCCTGAAGAGCTTCAGAGCTGAGGAGTCTTTTGATGCTCGGCGCTTCCACGGCGAACTTGTTCAACAGACTGAAAGTTCGTAATGGTATTAAAAATTGGAAACCCCCTTTTGTAGAAATTGCCATGAATCTAGCAAACGATCTACTTACCAGGCCAATAGATTATTAAGAGAGTACAAAACGTAGTAGACTGAGTCTCTGAGAAGAAAGTCGGTGCATGAGGAATTGGACCGAGAGAGAATATGGGTGCGCCTGGAATATATTTTAGGGACAGGATTTCTGAGCTCTAATCCCACGGCAACTTTAAAGCGATACCAGAAATTAGCGAGGGACAGTTGCTGAGCCTGCTGATTTAACGGCTAACATTTTAACCACACTTTTGAGGTACACGCAGTTGTGTTGGAGAGCACGAAACCAACATAGATACAAAATTAGTTAAAAAATAAACAGTATAGAAGGCTCCAGACTTACTCCCTGTTCAGCTTGTGGAATGCGCCGGGAGAGCCACCTCTGTGCACATTGCGAAAACTTTGCATGCTTTGTATACTAACGATAGCAACGGACGATGCGTGCTGCTCTGTGGCACTGAAGGTCCCTCGATCGACCCCCACACCAGGCGCGGTCTGTGTCACAGCCTCGGCGCGCTGAATCAGCAAATCTGCCTGTGCGCCTATCTGTCGTGGGGGTACCTGCCTTAAGGTAGGGGGTGGGGGGTCGTTGAACCTTCCGTTTCGGCGCCATAGTTCATAGCCACCCGTCGTCGGCTGCAACTGCATTTACTCCTCTGGGGACAGTTGACCTATGTCTGCGGCACGAACCAGCGCATGTACGTTTCCCAGTTGAGGGTACAGTCAAAGATGACTTTTTCTGAACTCTAAATCTAAGTGACTAATATTTTCATCTAGATGCAAATGATTTCAACTTGAAAACACCCTAAATAGATTTCCTGGAATGTATACATCCAGGCATCATACTAGCGGTGTGCTAGAAGTTCCTTAGAGTTCCTTTCCGCATTGCTCGTCTACTGACTTTAGGGGGACTGCACAGCCAAAGGTCCTGGGGTAATTGATTTTGGCTTCGAGGTCAACATCCTTGCCACCACTTCAGTTATTGCAATAAAAATATAATTTTGTATTTCGGCAGTCCTGTCATTTTGCACTAATATTTACAGGGCAATTTTATCTAGAAGGGGCGGAGGTCGCTGTTCAAATTTTCAACCTGAAGATGGACTGCCGCAGATCCCCAAAAAAATGGTTTATAGACAGAGGTTACAAAAATCGAGGCTAAAGCCAAAGGGCTGGCCCTGCTTAACCCAGCTGCTTGCCTAACATTTAAATAAAAGTCTTTCTCTTAACTGATTCTCCTTTTCTATATACAACGCGCGTGTAGATGAGCTAGTGGCATTGCAGCATCGCGCCTGTTTTTTTGTCTAATTTTTTCCTATCTGGAGACGATCCGAGCAGTGAGCACGATCGTTGGAGTATTGGGTTGTGGTGTTCGGTTTTTCTTCGGTTTTATCGTTGCGTCACCGCCGCCGCCACCAGCGCCTCTGCAGCAGTTCTGGTTTGGTAAGCAAGAGAGTGCGAGTAAAACTCGTCGTTGCAGCGTGCGTGCATCAGAGAAATTTTTGCGCAACGTCGCTTGGCGGCGGTAGCGAGAAAATCAAGAAATCACTGATGAGCAGCAGCAGCTTATCCGATCACTGGGCCAGTGTGTGAGTTGCCGTCGACTTCCGCTTCGTGCGAACACCGACCGCCGTACGACGAGTAGAATCTGCGGGCCCGTGACAGGCGGAAGACTAGAGGCGTCCTCAGGTATTCTTGCTTTACTTTATGAGCAGTACTTTTGCTATGTGCGAGCAGATCCTACATGGCCCAAAACTAGATGCATCTTCGGGTACTCTAGCTGTACTTTATGAGCAGTACTTTTGCTATGTGCGAGCAGATCCTACATGGCGCAAAACTAGATGCATCTTCGAGTACTCTAGCTGTACTTTATGAGCAGTACCTATGTTATGTACGAGAAGATTTTGATGACCTAGTGGAAAACTCAAAGCGTCCTCTATTATTATAGCTTTGATACACAAGCAGTCATTTTGCTATGTATCAAACAATATTTTATTGATATTAGAGCATAAGTATAAATAACCAGCTTGCAAATACTATGAGAGTAGGAATATGCAGGCCCATGTTAGAAACTTAGAAACGTCATCGAGTGCTTTCCCTAACGTTACTACCACCAACTTATGGTTGTTTATCCACATTTCTCTCAGTTATTCGAAAATTCCATTTGAACTTTTGATTTCTTGCGCTAGACCGTATTTCAGGTGTTAATCGCAAACCGATTACGATTAGGTTTAGAAAGAGTTTTTGGCTGAAAATCCAACCAGCGTAGTGACCAAAGGGCTCAAATTGAAGTTTCGAGGTAATTAAGGCTGAAAGAAATAATTTATAATCCGGCTCAAGGGAGGTGAATCAAACACGCATATTATTTCGTTAACCAGCAGCGTATGTCAGCATTGAAAACATATGCTGTAGTTTGGTGCACGTCACACTTCGAGCTTCCACACAGAAATGGTAGTTCGCTAATCAGGGGCACGAGACTATTGGGATCAATTCCAATCAGTCACAAAACGCATTTCTCCGTTCCGTGCACTCCATGTTCGAACTATTATGAAATTATTTAAACCGATAATTTCCTGAAACAGAAAACAGTGTATATCTGAGTGAAAATGAATGCACATTTCACTGGTACATGCCAGTGTCTGGTACAAGCCTCAAGCCTTGGGCGCAACTCTAAGAAATTTTTAAATACGTCAAAGACTTCAATACCAAGCTGAATGTTTTAATTTTTTACAGAGATAATATCAATGATCTTCGAAATAATAGGCAAAAACTGAACTATTAGCATCGAATGACCGGAAAGAGTGGAAGTTGTTCCTGTACTTGAGAGTGACTATACGGAATAGGCTTCATGCAGAAGTTCCAGGATAAAGACAGTCAACACGTTCGAAAATCCCCTGGCCAAGCATTACTGAGAGCAGCACCCTCAGTAGTTGTGAACCTCTAGTCTGTAAGTCGTAATTATCCTTTTCTAATTTGTGATATCCTTCCAGAGGCAGTTTTCCCAACCTTCTGCAAAAATATATCTCCATACTCATTGCTGCAGATTCCATTTTCATTTCAATTCGATACTCATTAATTTCTTAATGTATTTACATTAACATCCTGATGAAGCTCAGCATTAATAACAAGGCACAGGCTTTAGCACTTCCCTTAAAATTAATGGACCTCTTGGTCTGCCTATTTTCCAGTTGTAATCTTTCTACAACTGAATGTATAATTTGTTTATAGTAAACGGGTCCTTTCATGTCTTTCAAAAGTTTTTAGAGAAGAAACTTTTCTCTGACGAACTGAGAAGAAAGTTGTATGATTTCTGTTTTACATTGAAACTATAATTTACTGAACCATTTAGTATATGCTAAGGACACCGTTACACGCGTTCGAAGGAAGCTCGTGCGTTTCACATCACAAACACAGCGTTGAGTTTAGCAACCATGTAACATCAGCAGAATCTAATTCCTCAAAAGATCATTTCCTATTGGTACTTCATGTTTTTTTCTGTTTTTATTGGCATATTTAAGAGCTGCGCGAGTAGACTTAGCTAACTTCTGGTGTTGGTTTAGGGCTTATATAAATATAGCCCTATAAATACGCCAAAAGTAAAACTGAAATTTCGTAAATTAGTTTTTTATAAACCGAGGAAACACAGACTTATTCAGCTTCCATTACCTCTCAATCGTATCTATAGTGTTTGTTAAACGCACTGATAAAATCTTCTCGTCATACCACCTCTCTAGCAGTCATAAACAGGAACCCGCCCATGAACTTTTCAGTCCTTCGATCGGCGCAGGAACTACGCGCAATGTTCACTCGCTCTGTTCCGTGGGAAATAATTTCATTGTTTACATTCCCACGTGCCGGACTCGGTAGCTATGTTGGCCGAGAGCGTACGCTTCAGGAACATTTATCTATACGCACCACACAACGACGTGCAGCACCTACTCCGTAGCCATGATAACAAAACCCTATAACTTTGATATCTATATCAGGACATCATCGATAGGGCAATTTCTTGGACGGGTGAAATTCCGTGAGTCTAGGATGACGGGTCGAGAAATTCATGAGACGGGCCATTCAAATTAGGTGACGGGTCAGAGGGTGCCGGAACACCAGGTAACGGGCAACTGGTGCAATAACTGCATCTAAAGGGTCAGCAGCTGCAATAGCTTAAGGAAACGGGCCGGTAAGTGCAGTAACTTTCGCTGACGGGTAACTGGGTGTAGTAACTTTAGTTGACGGGTAACCGGGTGTAGTAACTCTAGATAACGAATCTACAGTGGCCCTGACCTCATCAAGAGAGTCAGCAAGTGCAACTTTAAAGAACGGGCCAGCATGTACGGTAAATTCATCTGTCAAGTCAACAGGCATCGTAATTTCAATTGACGGACTAGCAGATGTAACTTCGAGTAACGGGTCAGTAAGCGAAGCTTCGGGTATGAGGTACGCAGTAGAAGTACCTTCAGGTGAAATATCAGTATTTGAAGAAGCTTCATCTAACGGGTCAACAGACGTAGCAATTTCCTGTAACGGGTCACAAAATATAGTAATAGCAACAGCTCATATGGCAACTTTATTTAGAGGGTCAGCAGGTGTACGAACTTCACATGACGGGTCAGCAGATGCAGTGACTTGTAGCGCCAGCTGAGCAGTTGTATAATCCTCAGTTGACGGGTCAGCAGATGCAGTAATTTTAGGTGACGGGTCAGCAGGTGCAGTGGGAGGCGCACGGGCTGCAGGGGGGACAATGTCACCCATAACAGGTGCTCACCTGAGCTCCGCCCTCTTAATTAGTGAGGCGGGAGGGTCACCTGTGAGTAGGAGCTTAGTCGCATGGCAGCCGTGGTCGCGTGCGGGTGTGTGTGTTGTGCTCCTGTTGCCATCCTGACCTGTGATTTCTGGCTTTTCTTAATTGTCCTGAAATATTCACATTGCGGAAGATCATTACCCACTCTTCACGGACAGTTGATTGATCTTCTTCTAAAAGCGTGCATTTCACAAAACTATTTGTACTGAAAGTAGTTGAATTATGTTGATAAATGTGACTGATGAAATTAACATAAACGGCTATGACCAATAAACGTGCAGTGATTGATGCGAGTGACAGTGGAAACTATTTTCTGAGAACAGACAAGTTTTTTCTCTTTTTGGATTGTGTTGTTAAAATGAACAGAATTGTTATGTGTGAGCTGAGAAACATGAAACGACTTCCCAAATGAATAATTTCGTTTCGTTACGAGTTGATTACAGTCGTTATGGGAGAATACTAAGTATTTTAATACATTTTACTCTCTATCAGTAGGTTATATAATTACCTACATCAAAAACGACTCTTCATGGCAAATAAGTCATTTGAACAGACATCATGTTTTACATACGTCGCTACATGAAGTAACGTTTGCTCCATATTTTCAGAGATAAAAAATAACAATGATTTAATTTGTATTCGTAAATTCCACCGATAATTTCTGTAAATGTAGTCAAACCTTGGTTTTCTTATGTTGAGACTAATAAAAAATTTACACTTCGAGAAAAGACTTAAAGGCAATTGTACTGTAATTATATTTCCAGCATTGCGATGTATATATTTTTAATGATGTATATTAGCATGGGTTACGTAAGCAACTGATAACAATTGCCTAGTTTAATTTCTATTATAATGTCCTCACGAATTCGGTCCAGCGTAATAAGTGCACAACCAGTTCTGTCTATTGTCTTCAAATAATGTATCTACACCATAAGCGAGTTTGAAACTGTAACTTTAATAAACAAATAACAACTCGTGTGATTTTGAAAAAAGGTTTAGAATTAAATTACCACGTGGGTTGAGCAGTTTTAAAACTATGTCCATAACGAAACTTTGGCCTTCAACTCTTGTGAAGACTAAGGATTAACAATAAAAATAAAACATCAACAGTTTTTAAATCTCAGACAGTAGTGAAACTCATGAGCTGATTAATGCTAAAACTAAATTTCGTACAAAACTATAACTTTTACAATTTTCAATCTAAGACTATAATGAGAACAATCAACCGTACAATTCTGAAAATAAATCAGCAATAGAAAAAATTACTTCAAAATTTTGAAACTAGTACTACAGGACTAAATACACTAAAAATAATAACTGGTACACATGAATGTGGGATTGCGCTAAAAATAATATAAACTGTTTGAAACTATGCCTACGGTGAAATAATAACTCGGTTAATTCCAAAAATTCAGGTTGTGAATAGCACAGTGGCCAATGTAAATATCATGAACATGAGAGCACTCACTCATAACGATGATAAGTTTCGATAATATGATACATCGTGCACTAGAGGGGGTCAAAATAGTGGCAAAATTTTAATGTTATTTATTGAATAAATTTATGCCAACGGAATACCATTTCAGTCATTATGAAAGTTCCAAATTCATCACGGCAACTATGATAGAATGTAATCTATATACTGTGATTGAAACCTTTTCAGAAATTTGAACAAATGCACTGCCGTATTACGTGGTGTAATATATTCTACATAGGGTACATTTGATTCGGTGCCAAAATTAGGCCTTCGAGGATTGAATTTTTTGAAACTTCGGGCAAATGCGTAGGCAGTGACTCCTATGCGGTTACTCCTGATACTTCTAGACATTCAAATTTGCTGAGTAAAATTGGTCAATGTCGGTTTAGCTACAACAGGAATTTTCATGATTTTGTTGACTTATTTAAGTAATATGAGGCATTTTAAAACTTTTTTTATGAATGACGTTTCCGTCGCAAATGCTTAGTTGTCGAGATATTCGACTTTGAAGTTTCCATTGTTTTTTCTGTGGGAATAAATGGCAGGCGACCCCATAGGAAGTCAACTTAACTTCACCTAACCTTACCTAGCCTAATCTTACCTAACTTAACCTTACCTAACCTAACCTTACCTAGCCTAATCTTACCTAACCGTACCTATCCTAACATAACCCCCAAAAAAAATTATAAAAAAGTTTTTCCATTACACTGTGCAATTGTGGTTAGTTTCTCCCATAAGAAAACAATGGGAACTTCAAAGTCAAATATCTAGAAAACGAAACATTTGCGACGAAAGCGTCATTTCCTGCAAAAAATCTTAAAAGGACTAATATTACCTAAATAAGTCAACATAATTATGAGAATCTCCGTTCTAGCTAAACCGGACATTGGCCGTAAAAGGTCGTTTTGAGCAGCCTCAATGTTGGCGCATTGCTTCTAACTCAGGACGCGATCCACTGGGTCGGCAACGGCTATCAAAGCAAAGCCCACTTGAATTGACTTGCCCGGTACTACCCATAGGGAAGAACTTTGCCTTCGTCACTTGAATTGCATTGCAAGTGTTAGAATCAATCCGATTATATTGAGTCGAGTGAAATATCCATTTACCGGAGGAAGATTGAGTTCTTGGAGTACTCACACTTGGTAATCGATTCAAGTACAACGCCTGAAACTTGAATCGACGGGTCGAAGCCAGAGCACCTGTCGGAAGTATCGGACAAGTCAAGCCTCTAAGGATTAATTTTTACTGCCCAATCGAACGTGTCTTTGCAACGTTTTTCAAACTGGTCAAGCTGAAGCTTCTGCCTGAAGGTTCGGAGCAGAGAAAACTCGAAGGCTCAATTCATATGATAAATCAAACGTTAAACAGTAAATGAAGCTTATGAATGGAATGACCATGCCAGTGAATAATTAGTTCCAATTTTAATAAACATGAATAATTTCGCCGTTGTTACCGAGGGTTACTTTTTTTTTTGGAACACCCTAAGCTCCTTACAGAACAATTCACAAACGCAAAAGAATTTATGCCCAATGGTTCAGCCAAACCCAAAGCATTGAGTTAACAAATGAGTAATTTACTTGGGCAGTTAGACTAGATAGCAGGCAGTAGACGGACCACCAGGCCCATCCCCAGAGAGCAGACAGGGCGCACGCTCCTGTCTTCTATGAACTCTTGTCGTAAGCCAACAGTAACTGCAAAATTATTTCATGCTATGATATCCTGTATATGCTGCATATCTGTATATCCTGTATTTCATGCTATGATATCCTGTATATCCCGCAGCTTTTGAAGATTAAATTTATGATCTGTTTAAACAATTAGACGACTCATTCAGAACTAATAATTTGGACAACCGCAGTGTTATATTGGTGGTCTATAATCTGTGCAAACAATTACAGTGGTGTTATTTTTAGGTGATGAAATACGCAGAACGCTATTGTTTGCAATGACTTCAGATCTCATCAATTCAAGAACTTTATTAACAAATTATTTTTATTAAATTAATACGGACTTCATTCGTGAATATTGTTGAAATGATGAACCAAGGTAAGTAATAGTCATTCACCATGAAAACTTCATTATTAGTCGCCACCAGCATGTGATCATTCACAAATAGTCGTTCACTAATAATTATCACCTAGATAGAGTTATTCAATAATAGTCGGCAACAACATTTGGGTACTTACCAGTAATCGCTAGTCATTAATAATCATTGCGAATAGTCATTTGAACACATTATCATTCACCAACAGTCATTCACTAATAGTTATTTGAATAAATACTCGTAGTCATTCACTAAGTCTTCTACCAATAGTCACTCACTAATAGTCATTTGAACCAGTAGTTGCAGTCATTCACTAAATCATCCACTAAATGTCATCCACCGATAGTCATAGAGTCTTTTTTCATTAGCTATCGACCGATAATCGTGCATCAGAATCAGGACAATCATGTGTGTTCGTGGTTAGATAACACAGATGTGATTAGAAAATTCGTAAACGATCATAAAAACTTGTTTTTAATTATTCTGCTCCCGCCTTACAGCTAAAAAAATTTCTTGCATTTTGACTCTTTCTACGTATATATATATACATATATATATATATATATATATATATACTTATTTTCTTTAAATTGCACGTGAGATGCGGTTGCAGAAATTTTGTTACCCTCAGCGCACATTTCGCTTCTCTATTCTATACCATATAAATATATATATATGTATTTATGTACCTGAATATTATTTGAGGCACATTGTATTGCTTACTGTCACTTATGCATTCATGCAGCAAATTACGTCTACTCTCGCCTCTGTCCATTTCCTCGTCCATGCAGCTCTTATCAAATTAAACTATAGCGTCTCTAAGCCCTACATACAACAGCTGTAAGGTTGGTACAACTGACATGTTGGCACCACTGCAGCATGACAAGGTTTTAGTTCAATTGGTGGAAAGTCACGAAAAGCATTGATCATGAATACTCTGTGAAACATCTTCAGCTTACAGGCCACTGGGAACTACCAAAATGGTTTGGTATACAACACCAGCTAATTTCGTATATCACTAATACCTTGTTTCAAATTATTAGTAGCGGCTTGTACCGTCATTTCGTATATCACTAATACCTTGTTTCAAATTATTAGTAGCGGCTTGTACCGTCATTTCGTATATCACTAATACCTATTTAAATTATTACTACCGGCTTTTTTATATCATTAATACCATGTTTTAAATTATTACTAGCGGCTTGTACCGTCGTTTCGTATATCTCTAATACCTTGTTTTAAATTATTACTAGCGGCTTTTTCCGTCACTACGTGTATCACTAATACCTTGTTTTAAATTATTACTAGTGGCTTTTTCCGTCACTACTTATATCACTAATACCTTGTTCTGAATAATTACTAAAGGCTTGTACCGTCATTAAATGATGGCAGAAAAAATTTTTCAAAGATACTCCCGTTTCCATGGCTCTTTCTCGCGGTTCAAGTTTCTTAAAACCTTCATTTTTCCCCTCGTTATTATTCTACTCAGTGTACATATTAAGTGCTCAAGGATAGAAACTGTTCGCAATGGGAAGGAGGTACAGTCAAGTAAATATTATACCACTTTAATTAGAGATACATCAGTCGTCTTCATTTCTTTCGTTTATAGCACTTGACAGGGTAACGCGCCCCTTACCGTTAATCAGCTGAATTATTACCTCCGCCAAAGAGGTTATGCTTTCTTCGGATTTGTCTGTCTGTGAATCTGTCTGTCTGTCATCGAGATAACTCAGAAAGTTAGGAGCGAGTTTGGATAAAATTTACAGAGATTGTTAAGTACGTTAGGAGGAACAGATGATGAACTTTTGGCGAAGATTCGTTTATCCGTTTGTTAGTTAGTTAGTTTGTTTGTTTGTTTGTTTTTTAGTCTGCGTCATTTTTGTCAATGCCATAACTCAAATAGCTATCTATGGATTATCATGACATTTATATGAGTTGTAGGTTTATAACGAAGAGTAAATGACCAAATTTTTGCGATGATCTCTTTGTTCATTCATGTGTTTGTTGCTGTGTTTGATTTTGTGCTTGTTAGCGCAATAACTCAAAAAATTCTTCATGGATCTTTATGAAATTCACAGGAGTTGTTAGCAATGTTGAAAGACAACAATTTTGGTACAGATCGGTTTGTTCGTTTGTATGTTTGGCTTAATGTTTGTCACAATGTTTGTTAGCAGCATAACTCAGGAAGTTATGAACGGATCTTCAAGAAAATTGCGGAAGGTGTTAATGCTATCAAAAGGTGCAGATGATTAGATTTTGGACTTGATACAAAAAAAGGTGATTCCAGCGGCAATTTGAATTTTTCGTTACTGTTGCCTTGCTTGGCAGAAGTATGCGCTCTCAGAGTGCTCTAGTTTCCAATGCAATGCTTCAAAAATGGGAGTATGAGCTAAGCAAGCAACCAACCAGCAAACTGAGTTATTTTTATATTTTGGGGGGATTCAGGTCATTCATGCAGTTTACTGCCACCTATATTCGCTTATCTATATGTTACGCTTTCATTAAACATAGGAGAAAACAGGGATTTTAATATACAGGCCTGGGAATAACACGAGTCTACTTTAAACCACCACTGACGGTTCACAGATGTGCCGTCTGACATTGAATGAAATGCATTAACACAGCACAGTATGTATGAACTGGGGAAAAAAAGTAAGGACAAAAAGGACAAAACTTCTTTCTCGTCTGTGAAACGTCCACATTTCGATGCTAGATAGAGCACACTATTATCACAGACAAATGAACAAAAACGGACAATTCATCGTTATTTTTGCGAGAAAATTAGCAGCATCGATGACGTAAAAATTGATTGCTTGCATCAAGTCTCATGCCCGTATCTATGATACCAGCGCCACGACAAGAAACAATGATGACGTCACGACAGACTCAAACGGTCGATATGAGGTGCGCTTAGAAGCTGTGTGTCCGTTTCTGCCTCTGTCTGTGCTATTGCTGAATTTTAATTATGCTCATAATACACTTGTACTTAAGAGCCAGCCTCAAGGGCGAAAGATCTAAAAGAACCGTTTAACAAATGTTGCGTGCATCTCGGTAGTACGTGAAAAAAAATCAAACAAAAACAACGTTTAAATCATTATCTTTCACCCTCATGTGTTTACATTTTGTTAATAAACATCTCTCCAAAGTAACGTTCTTATCGATAACTTGACTGCTGTAGAGCCAATATCACAGTTCATGTACAGAAGATAGTTGTGTCAGACTTGAGTGTTTGCAACAAGCCCTTGAATTTTCAGAATTGTGACGTCACAACTGCGTCACGCCACTGTTGCAGGGAGGAATCTTTGATATTTCCGCAGTGGCGTGACGTAATTTTGACGTCACAATCCTGAAGATTTCATGGGCGTAGCGCATAGTCTCATATTTGAACTGTGGCCAATATTCCAAGCGCTTAAATTTTATTTATTTTCCAAAGTGTGACTAGCGTCATTTTCGGAACAGAAGATATAAGGAGAATTCGAGTGGGAAAAGAGTCTTCGAAGCTGACTCTAAATAACAGTATAAAAGTTGGATAGCATCGCCGTGTTTTGCTATTTTGCCTCTTTCTAGCCAGCAAGATGCATCATTACAACGTTCCGAAACGATTAAGATATTTTTATTGTGTTATCTTTCACACATAGTTAAATAGTCATTTTTTTTACTATTTTCGTCTCAATTCACTTTTTTCATTATTTGTTCCCAACTGTTTTGCATTTATTTCCATTAATTTTTTGCCTTTTTTCATTTAACCTTATGTTTTCAGTGATAGTAAGTTGCTCATTTTACGTCATAACTCATAATTCCCCGAACGTAAGTTACTTAATTACACATGTCTCAACATTCCACATTCATTCTTCGTATATAATCTCGCCCAAGATATTATCATGCCATAATTTTATCAGGATCTGGCCTGATTCCGGGCATGTTGTGCTAGTAAGGTTATTATTCTTTCATGTATCTTATTATTATACGTTCTCTGCACTTGACTTTAATCAGTACTTTTTAAAATTATCAAGTAAATGTAAACAGTAGAACGTTGATTCCGAAAAACATCCACCGTACTCATATTCCCGGTAAAACTTCAACTCAAGGCCTGTTCAAACGTTAGTCTCTTGCTCTTCATTCTTACTTCATAATATACGAATGCTTCACTGTGCCCTTACGAACACTAAAAGATTTTATGCACTAAATGATAAAGTATTACCGTCAAGACAGTTTACTTAGCAATTTTACGATTTAAGCGGATACAGTAACGTATTCGAACGTTGCGAAGTATGAGCGTATGACTGAAGCCTAACGTGTGAATCGACCCTTAGAGGGTTTTGAAATCCTGTACAGGTAAGCACGAGATTTGACAGCCTTCAAAAAAGCACGGACCTGCAGCATTCATACAGCTTTCAACATCATTATGTTCGTTATGCTTACTAGTACTTGCTTGCATGCATATATACATACCGAATATAATGGATGCCCAATGAATAGTTGATTCTAGGAACCTGTTGCCCATCTGAACAGCACAGTCACGCTATGACCAGGTGTACTGCTTTGATATCGCTGATACGCAATTAAATTTATATTTAACTATGTTTCTCGTTTACTTCACTAGCAATATATTTCAAATTTAAGTCAATGCCCTGAATTAAGAGACTCGCTTCTATCCAAACTTACCTGACGTTCTGTGTATGTAAATTTCAACTAATTATTATACAGACGCTGAAATTTTACACGTTATGGCTGGTCTTACTTTTTATATTGATTTATTTTTATTCACATGAGTGTGAGTATCCACGAAGGAGTAATTGAAAGATATTCATTGATTGCCAGTCTCCTGCAAATTGACACCTAAGACTGCAGATAAATGATACTGTAAACGCTCACATTCGAACACGCAGCGTAGTGACAAATGTCGCAGTAAAAGCATTTTAACGCATGATTCGGAAGACTGACGACGAGCTGGCCGTCAAAATTTGCAAGCGTCTCGCCACCGGCTCCCAAATAGTTAAACTGTGGTAGCGATTTCCGTAGACTTCTTAGATTGTCTATACCGGGAGAATCCGATATCTAGACTCAGCTAGCGTATTGTTCTAAGTCAATATGGCAACACCATCACGAATGCTAGCTATGTTTATTAAAAATGTCACGTATAGTTATGAGCAAAATATTTTGGTATATAGAGCAAAATATTTTAAGAAATTATTATTGCAATTCAGCTGGGTACTTTTTCTTATAGGTATGCTAACTTACAATACTATAGGTATTATCGATTTTTCTTCCATTTATTTTATTACTTCCGTCAAGGAGGTTATGTTTTCATCGAACTGGCCTATTTGTTTGTCCGTTTGTGTCGTTATCTGTCTGTTCGTCACCAAGATACTCAAAAAGTTGTGGACGGATTTCAACGAATTTACAGGAATTGCTAGGTGCGTTAGGAAGATAGATGATTAACTTTTGGACAAGATCCGTTCACTCGTTTGTTTGTTTCTTTGTCTTATTAATTTACCTAATGCCATAAGTCAAAAAGTTATTGACGGACTTTTATGAAATTGGTATGAGTTGTTAGGTATATATATTGCGAAGAGTAAATAAAAAAATTTTAGTGACGATCTTCCCATTGGTTTGTTTCTATCTGTGTTTTGATTTTATGCTGCTCACTAAAATAACTTTAAAAGTTATGAGTAAATCTTCATGAAATTAAAGGAATTATTAATGTTGTTAAACATACATGATCAACTTCTGGTGATGATCGTTTGGTCTCTATGTATGTTTGTCTAATGTTTGTCAAAATGTTTGTTAGCAGCATAACTCAAAAAGTTATGAACGGATCTTCAATAAAATTACATAAGCTGTTTTTTACCGTCAAAGGAAACAAATTATTAGATTTGGGTGTCGTTACACGGGAAATCATTATCATTCTTTTCATTATCTTTGCCTTGCTTGGAGGAGGCATATATATATGTATACGCTCTCAGAGTTCGCTAGTAACTATTAAAACACACTATTTATTTTATCCCTTTCGGTCCTGACGGTACATATGTGTCAAGCAGCAAAGTTTTGATTGTGAAAATCAATGTTTTCTTTCTTTCTCTGAAAATTTGGACAACATATTTGCTAACCCGTCTGAAGTCAGTGCTAGTATTTTATCTACGACTCAACTAAACTGTAGGTGAGCTCAAGTAACTACAATGATAGTATCTTCTTTGAGCTTCTTTTAGAACCTCATAAAAGAGCAAATTTCTAGACCAAAAGGGTTAATATTATTGTTATCAGTAATCACTTATAGAATATTAACACATCATTAATTTTGTTGGCAATAATGTTGATATTATTATTAATACCATTATCATATCTTCCTACTTATTATTATTATTATTTAATTTTATTATTATTATTAGTATTTATATCATTATTATCATTACTATTTTTGTAGATACTGATATTACTACAACAAAAACAGGAAATTACATGTTGTATTGGGATAAAAACATTTGAATGTTCGTACTGCCCTTACTTTCCTTAAATATGTTGTTATTCCAATCGTATTCCAGTCGGTCGTAGTCACGCTGCAGCTACTTGATTTTTCCGTCATCAGTGGGCTGTTTTAGGCAGTCGAGAAAAAGAAGAACCCTACAGAAAACACTTATAAACTCTTGCTTATTTTTTCGCGTTAATGTGCTGATTTACGAAGACCCTTGAAGCAAACTCCTGTAACTTATGTTTTTTTTCTCTCTCTATCTTCTACGTGTTCATTCAGAAGATAATCAAAAGAGTCTTGAAGAAATCTCCCATAATTTTTTCTCTCATCGAGTGTAGGTTTAGAAGGGGAACGACATTACCCAGAAGGTAGCTGTTATAGCTCTTTTTTTTTTATAAATGAATGTGTCTGTTTCGTTGGTAAAAGAGGAGATTCACGAGAAAAATTCCTGCAACCCATGTTTTTTTTTCTCATTGATATGTTGGTTTAAGAGACAAAACAGGAGATTCCTCAATAAATTTGTTCTACTTGTGTTTTTGTCTCTCTCAGCGGTGTATTGATTTAGGAGAGAAATTAGATGACAGCTAAACAACATTCTCTAATTCATGACAACAGAAAACTACTTTTGGCTGTGTATGCTGTGCAGCAGACAATAGAGCTCAAAGTTGACTTATGACTAGTCTGTATGTGTGCCTAAGTGTTATGTCAAATCATTTTCCGAGTCTCTTTATCGGCATGACCTCTAATCTTGTATTTAGTGTTCATTTGTGACGAAACGTGACCTAGATAAAAGCAATGCATAGAGTATAGATATATGTATTCATATTATTAACACATGTTGTCACTGAAAGACTACTTTAAATATATATATACACTAGTGTCCCGAGCCGTCATTGTAAATGACGGCATATTGGGTTATTAATGACTGGTGCACGTGTGCGATAAATGACGGCAGTAAGTTAGCCCTTCAGGAAAACCCCCGCTGGCTTCCT
>LQNS02278099.1:1130028-1147317 GCA_001587735.2 Parhyale hawaiensis | reverse complement strand
TGTGGTGATCTTCATCTCGGCTGCGATATGCGCCAGTTATGCAGCTATGCGGTGACTCATGCGTCAACTAGGGTAATCAAGGATACTCATAGCACGTGCGTCAATGACTGTGAGTCATGAATATGAGTCCGCGTGCTGTCATTCAGCCGAATGTAAATGCAACAGGAACTATACTTGCGTGCGTCATGAATTTGAGTTTAAGCGTGACAATGAATCAAAATCAATCTCAATTGTCCCGTCATTCGAGCTCACCTTTCGACTCATCTATGATGAATACCACCGGAAGGCCACGTGATGAAATATTGCTTTGGACAGACACTCGTTGTTATTATTATTCCGAGGCTACATATGCAGTCGCATGCCCAACTTGTTGCTAGACTGCTCAGGTCCCGTTTCAGTCTGATACAGATTTAATGTCGGTAGCAATGATACGGTAGCATTAATGACAACCGAGTCTCGAATCCTCACTTACGAATGAAGACATGTGATCATCGGTAGCCGTAGATATTGCCCGGTTGGTTCAAAGAACTACTGTATTTCAGTTTGCGTCCCTCTTGGTTCTTCTTCTCTTCAACTGTGCTTGTTTATTTTTTAAAAAGTTTTTCAACGCTTATGGTCACTTAAGGAGCCTAACGCCTCTAATGCTTCCTAATAACACGATATTTCGACTGTTACTGAGACTTTTAATTCTTACACAGCGATTTATATTTCCTCGGAAAATTCTTATAAAAAGCTTAACAAACCTTAGAGCTGATGTAAACAAGATCTATTGTTATGAATTACTCTTGTTGTACATTCTGACTCAATAAACACTATATCTATCTATTGCATTTGATTGAATAGATCATTTTCTCTTTGTCTCCTTGCTATTTCCTCTGCCTTTCACTTATTGCCACTAGTTTTGTAGCCTATAACCCTATATCGGGCTACTCAAAAGTGCTTTCTTAGGAATAGATTCATGGACGTAACCATATATGATTACTTGCCCGTTTTGAACGGTTCTATTTTGTTACCCCGTAGGCTCTTTTCCTGGAGCTTCCTTCTCTGCAGGGGGAAAATTCTACCTCTCTATAACCTCCACCGGTGTGCCTAAGGCCACCAAACAGTGATCAAGTCCATAATTTCTACACTACTTGTGACTCTCATCTGCTTAGAACAAGCGTGAAGATCGAATTTGGATATCTTGCATTGAAAGCTAAAATCAATAAGTGAAATTCTTCTTACATGAATTCTTATGCTGGGAGTGAATTCTTAAGGCAGTGGAGAATATCCTAAAGACTGCAGTCCGGATCCGCTACACAGTTGCGTCGTGTGAACGGTCTTTACAAACTGTAGATCAGCTGTGCCACTGATTCATTCACGTCAGGTTTCTACTCATCCCACTGAAAATTGATTTAGTTTGAACTTACTAGATCACGCTCTGTGTACTGCAGTACTTTATGTAGATGTCTACACTGCTTTACTGTGCAATACCATTCAATGATGAGGGTAGAATCAAGTCATCAGGAGCATGCAACACAATGAATCAAATATTTATTTATTTACTAGCGCGGTATATTTGCCAAGTAAATAAGTTTTTACATATACTTGTTTGAATCAATTTTTTACTCCGTTATATCACTTGTAGTATATGGTAATATTTTTATTCCAGCTACCGTTATCAAAAATTTAAAGTTTCCGATGATAACATGGCATCATTAAATTGTACTTATGTTAGCAAAAAAAATCTTCTAAATAAATTCAATCTAATATAAACAAAAACCAACAGGGGGTGCATAGGTTATATGCACCCCAACGGGAAGAACTGAGTTTAGCCATTATCTAGCAGGTATATCTATATCTTCCATAAAAATTATTATTTTTCGCAATAAAGTGTAGCTTAGTTCAAATAACAGCTAGTAGAACAAAAAGTAGATTAAATAGCTGACAGTAGACGGACCAACCGGCCCATTTCCACAGGCCCATTCCCACATTCCCAAAGAGCAGACGGAATTAATGTTCCTGTCCTCTATGATATGAGCTTTTGCCGGTATGTTAGATAATACAGATATCTGAGAATAAAAAGAAGAAAGAAAAACAACTATGCCAAGCCTAGGAGGTGATCAAATTGCAAAACTCCGCTCCAGTGGACGTGCAAAAGGCATTTTTTTTTCTTTGCTATTCACTTATTTTCATTGCCTTCAGTCTACTTTTCTCACTAACTTTAGTTTTGCTCTATAATGCCTTTTGCCAAACGCACCTCCTCCACTTCTCACTTCTTCCCAGTCCAGCCATCTCACTTCCCTACATCCGACACAACCCCCCCCTCTTTCTCTCCCCACACTCAGACCCACCACCCTCAGCGGGGTGCGGCAATGAAGTCAAAATATTACATACGACTACTCAACACCAGCGCACCTAACAGCCAATTTACCTCACCAAAATTGAATATTAAAGTTGGTGTCGAGCGCACCATTGCATTTTGGCCGCGAGTTACTGCCGCCTCGAACTGATTAGCATACTCTCCTACCTGCCGGCCCTTGCGCCTGGCTCATCTCCGTAATTATTCCGGCCCGTAACTTACACGATATTTAGGCACTTGCTAGAATACTTATCCCATGCTGAGCGTAATGTTTTGGTATTTGCGCTAATATCTATGAATCAAATGCTGAATGTAATATTTTCGAGTTTCAGTGTTATAAGAGTAATAGTTTTGTATTTGCGCTAGGATGTATGAATCAAATGCTGAATGTAATATTTTCGAGTTTCAGTGTTATAAGAGTAATATTTTGGTATTTGCGCTAATATGTATGAATCAAATGCTGAGTGTAATATTTTCGAGTTTCAGTGTTAAGAGTAATATTTTGGTACTTGCATAAAATTTATCCCATGCTGAAAGACATATATTGGTACGCACACAGTTATTTGTCCACTATCGAGCGTAATACTTTGATAAGTAAGCGAATATTTATTCAGTTCCGAGAGTAATATTTTGACACTTGCAAAAATATTTCTCTTATAATAAGCGCAATGTTTTGGTACACGCTTGAATATTTATCCATTATCGAGCATGATATTGCGGTCCGTGCAAGAATATTTAAGCCAAACTAAACGTAATATTTTGGCACATGCTCAAATATTTATCCAATATTGAGCGTAATATTTTGATACGTGAACGAATATTCACTCCATAATGAGCGTAATATTTTCAGGCGGGGACAAATATTTATCCAATATTGAGATTTTTTTGTACGTGTACGAAAATTTATCCAAGGCTGAGCGTAATACTTCGGTACTTGCATCAAGATTCATTTCATGCAGAAGCTAATATTTTGGTACTTGAGCGTAAATTTATCTCATGCTGCGTTCGCGTGATAGGGTGGTGCCCTATCACAAGAACCGAAAAAATTAATATGAAGATACAGACAGATTTACTGCAAATATATACTCTGTTCCCAATGCAGCCACGCTTCTCCTTACAGAACAATATTACTATTTGCTCGCACATCCTGAAATATGCAATATTCTTATTGCATTAGTCACATATTGCACTCTTCGTTACAACCGTGCCACGTACGTAGCATAGGTTTGCATTCCTCTATTCCTCCCAAAAAAATCTTTGTGAGAGGCTCACGAGCTGCGGCATGGGCTCAACTTTTTTCATTATTAAATAACTGTTAGGAGCCAACCATATCGTACTCTCCTTACTATTATATTGTTTTTTTTTTTGTGAGAACGCGTTCAAATACCAAACAAGTCTGCGTGTGTAGGCGAAAGCACTTACTGTATGTATGTGCCTGGGCCAATCATCAAGAGAGTTTAATATTTTGGTTACTGTGTCGCTGTGAGCGTGTTTGTAAACCTATTATGTTCATGATAGAAGTTATTTGATCGGATATGATATCAGTTCAGTCGATGGGTTATCCTCTAATCTGTGATGGTAACGAATTTATTAATTGCAAGGGTTAGTTTACGGCAGTAAAATTCTGCAAGCATTCTCTTCAGTCAGGAATTTTTTTTCATTTGAAAAGGGAAATTTTTCTTATCGGCCTGGGGTTGCCCAATGCTTCAGTGGCGTCAGCTGATGGGCTGCAGCAGAGCAGACAATTCGAGTCTCTATACACTAGACGGACTAAAATGAATTTTGAGTTCAGGTAGGATTGACTCAGTCTGAAGAATCCTTCAAGGAGAACAGTAAGTAGTTTAGTAATGCGTTCCAAAATACTAACGCCATTCTATTTTGTCTGATATTAAAGAAAGATATGCGTCTGAGAATAGAAGAAAGAAAATTCCGTAAAATATCAATTAGTTTACAAATAAAATTGTAAAAAATAATCAAAGTCAAAATAAAACAGTCATAAAAAAGAAAGAAAATGACATAATTAGCTACATTAAACGACAGAGTACCTTCATTGCAGCTAATTAAATTTTTCCTATTTCTTTTTTTAGCTATTAATTGTAGAAAGATATCTTCGTGCCCGAAATCATAATATGACGTAATCGTCAGAGCCAGGCGTCAAGTGTAACGAATCTGCAGCGGATATACCGGTAACTAGACCACTAAACACGTACACTACCACCTTCCATAACGTATACGTTGCTTGGCAAGTAACACCAATAAATAGGAGCTATAGCGGTGTAGCTACACCCTTCGGCCGATACCCAGCCGCAACCCATCATGGTGATCTATTGAAGTTCTTCTGCATCCCCGCGCCCCATCCTCCTTGAACTTCGCTCCCACTGGGGGTACCCAGGCTGGTTATTAACCCTATTTATACAAAGTTGCGTTATTTTACTGCAATAGTTTTTCCTATTGCATTCATAGGAGGAAAAAACCTTGTAGCGAGGTAGTAATACTTGTTACAGATTTAGGAAAGTCATTTTGCTGGTTGAGTCGCAAATTTATTAAGAATTTAAAAGCAAAGACGAAGATTATAATTAAAGTCATATTCTGGATTCTTTTTTACACTTTGCACTTAATTAGGAAGTTCACATCTAAGGAGGCTTGCATAAGCTTACGCGAGAGATCACAAGAACGTCTGAAAACTTAATACCGTTTCCACCGTAAGTTCTTTGAATGTACTTAGGAAAGTCATATTGTTACTTGAGTCGCAAATTTATTAAAAATTTAAAAGCAAAGACGAAAACTAATATTGAAGTCATGTTCTAGATTGGACTAACTTCTGCCTGCTGCATTTTTTTTTTCAATTGTAGAACTAGTAATATTTAAGTTTGAAGGATAAGCAATGTTGAAACTTTTCCCGCAAGCAATTATTTTACATTTTTGCCCTGCAGTTTTCCAAAGTCTACAACAACAGTATTTAAATTTGTAAAACCGGCAATCATGGTAGCACAGTTGGGAGAACATCACTTGGAGTGTGGATATAAAGTTTTCAACTTTTTTAACCTGGTAAATCTTTTGCCACTGCTTCGTCGTGTGCCCCCTGTAGCATGACCTTAACCTAAAATGAACGTAACTTACTACATCGGCCCAGAAAGGTGCCAACGTCTACCGCACTTCCTAATAAATGTATGCAAACCGGCGTTTAACATCGACTCTTTGCTTAAGCTATTGGGTGCCATACTTTACAACCTCACATGTCGGTCGTGGGTGGAAGTATGTCGTCATAGTTGATGGGACCGAAAAGAAACAATGGCAGCTAACCAAACGGAACATTAATTTTGTTAATCATACACCGCACTGTCAATAAACAGGCAAATATACTAAGTAATTGTGTCATAGAAACGCTTTGTCCTAGTGGACACCGATTGCAATACCCTGTATTTTGAGACGACCGATGTGTATGAGGACATTGCGTAGCATATGCCAACATGGGGGGGGGGGACTGGCGCTGTTATTAATGGCGTAGCCGAGTAAGTGATACACATTGATTTGTACCATGTCCTATGTTTATGCTCTGGACAATAAAAATTAGGTTCGAAGCTGTATTAATAACATTTTTTTAGTGGCGTGAATGTACAAAGCTGGGCTGGAGATAATTCGTAATGAAAACAGCTCTTTAGCGCTATCAGTACCGTAGTCCACCATACTGAAGGAACTCTAGAGACTCAAGAATCCTTGACAATGATTAATTCTAGGCAAACAGCAAATATTATTTAGATAAAGTTAAGTTTTTATTCTAAGGGGCCCAAGTATTCCTACAGCAGGCACCCTTTGTTCCCTCCTACTGACCCTTTCACGCGTGCCGTCCAATTTTCTTGACGATAATAACAGTGTTATTTTTACGGAAACATAATCCCTACTTGAGAGGCTTGATATAATTATTAACACACATATATGTATACATTGGTACATTACAACAGAAATGCAAATATAATTGTACTTTACAATCTGCGTAGCTACTAGAAAATCAAAAAACAACTCTTACGGGAAATCAATTTAATATGCTAATGTAATGTATTGCATATTCTTAATGTATATATTCATGGCTTGAAGCACCAATTTTTGTAAGATAATAGCCCTAAATTTAAAGAGCGGATGAATGGCCGGTTAGGGCAATTAAAGATAAGACATATCTGAAGATGGAATAATACTGAAACATTTACAGCGATTTTTACGAAGGAAAGTTGGTCTATGAATTTACCAGCCCACCCTGTCATGTCACACGCCGCCAGTGTGTCACAAACATAACTTCCCAGTACTTATACACCAGGTTTGCACAGCCCCGTACACCACTCATTATACTGTGTGCATATCATAACTCTACCTTCACAACACTTATTTTCCCAATTCGCTGTCGGTCTCCCACCCACCTCATCGCAATCGATGGCAGGCAGCACCGCCGACTTCACCGAACTCCTTAACAAGAGGAGTGAAGAACTCCATGACTTACCCAAGTGTAAGCCCTACATGACGCTTGACGTAATGTTATTTCTACGAGAAGCTAAGTTGTCCCAGAGTATTAGGGTTGAACTGAACCCGATCTCCCGTCCACATCATTCGTGTTTCGACGTGTTTGCTTCGCCCAATCGTGTTTCGACGTGTTTGCTTGGCTCGTCGATTCCGAACCCTGTAATGTGACGATAAATAACGCCGTAGAAGTTGAGTTATTATTTATTATATGCTTTACAGCTTCGGAAATTCGTAGTAACAAATGGAATCACGCTGGAGCGCGTAACTTACGAGCAAACAGAGCATCTGGAGACCATTTGTCAACAAACAACAATTTTCTCGGCCATTTTTCTACGACTGGCAGCTAGCAAGACCTGCCTTTTCTGTGCAATTGATGTACTCCTGAGTACCATACGTGTTGCAACAGCAGATGTACACAGGCATTCTGTAAATATGTAATAGTAGTGCATTGTGTTAGGAAGAATATTTACTAGTGGCTAGTTTAAAGGTATAAAATAAAAGTACTGGATTGCAGAATAGGTTAGAAGAGAAACAGGAGTTGCGTATTTTTGTGATTACGCATGTCACGATGTTAGTAGGTAGGTTACGGTTACAGTATTAGAGGAAACTTAAGCTATTAATGTACAGTTTCTCCATAAGAACTTTAGTAACAGTGCTACTCCAATGAGAAATAGTAGTTTACTTTGGGCTAACAATAATTATAGTAGTTATCTATATTATATTGTGGTAATGAGTTTTTTCCTCCGTCAGTCGCGCTCCAGATATAACGCGCCCACAGAGCACATCCTGTAAAGAGGTTTCGGATCCCAGTATCAAATTTATTGTAACAGAGGTTACTTTCCTTCATATATATATATACACTAATTTGTTTAAACTCCGACCGTATACATATACCTTAGTTTTCAATCTTTATCAAGAGAGGAAATTTTAGAGAAATAAAAATATTGATAAAAGAATGTATGGGAACGTATACTTTGACGTTTTAACAAAAACGTGTTTGAAAGAGGGAGGAGATGCTTTTTAACTAGACTCATCAAATATGCATAAATACATACATATATATATATACAGCTTGTTTATGACGACCAATGATAATGTGTTTTGGTGTTGCATATTATATGCACTTATAAAAGTAGACTCTCCAAAGAGCAAGTTTTTCGTAACGAACTATTGATTCCGTTACAACACATTCCAATTAACTTACTCCTGTACTTCTAACTCTAAAGAACCAGTAAGTATGCTCCACTCAACTAATGAGTGAGCAGCAACAGCAAATAGTCCCATTCCAAGTGAGGTGTTTGCACGAGGCAGATAAGATGGAATCGTTCCCACGATATGTCCTGAGCGTCTTCATATAACGTCTTTAGTGTTATCTATGGAAACTCTTGAGACTATCAGAGCGTATCATCCACTGCTACTGAACACTCGATATATGCGCGCGAGCTGTTGACGATTCTTCTTAACTGATACGGAATAACGAACTTTACATGGAAGCCGGTGAGATAGGTATTCGAAATTTCCTGCTGATGATGGAAGGTTACTGGGTTTACAGCGAGTAACTAGGTTCATGACAATTAACTAGGCTCGTAACAGGTTAACTGGGTTTGGTGCATGACACGTAACTGGGCTTACAGTATAGGTACCTGGGTTTATAACATAACTGGTAACTGGGCACATAACTGGTGATTAGATTCGTAGCAAGTACCTACGTTCATAGTTGGTTAATGTTCACTGGGTTTAAGCGATCTTGCGAGCGTTATAGTCTACAAGTGGTTTCGATTCACCCAAGCGAAATAATCTAATCTAATTAATTTTACCTTCACTGGAATTGTGACCCTATGCTTTGGATTACTTACTTTCGGTCAAGTTTCAATCGTAAATTGCAAACCGATTACGTTTAAGCCTGCCAAAAATTCACTTCTATGAACCAGGCTGAATTTTGAGCTGCAGTCTCAAGCGTTATACACTTGCGATTAATGCCCTAATCCTAATCACATGATGACGGATCGAAAGCCTACAATTGAAGTTCTCAAAAGTCAAAGCAAAAAGTAGATTAGATGAACTCACTGCCCGTCGTGAGACTCGATGGCCCCTTAACCACCGTCAGCCGTATCGTGATAATTGTTACGATTTAGATTTTTGAGAATGAAAGACTTATTTTAGGCCTCTGTATAGTTTATAACTTACATGAGAGTAGGTGTTAAATATTAGAATGGCTTAGGTTATAATTATGAAGCGTTTAGGTTAAGTTACAATAGATTTGGTTCAACTAGAGTAGGCGACTATCCTAAATTATCGGTACGAATACTATACCTGTAACTCAGGTAGGCCATATAATCTCCCTGCACCTGATATTGTTATCTTGATTTACCTTCTGCATCGCGAAAAAGTTACATCAATGTCCAGCCCCTTCACCATTTAACAATATCAAAACACAACAAGTTCCATCATTTCCGTCTCGTAAGCGCAACCATGTTGTGTTTTTTGCTATATAAACGAACTCACTTCCAAAAGTAGAGCTGAAGAGTCCGATATGACATCTCTACATGTCGTGCCTGTCCACCAGCGTACCAGGGCTTGGGAGAGTGGCACACTCACTCCTGACACTGAGGTTGTTCAGGTGGTGGCTCTTCCGAGAAACAGAAAGTCCACAACTCTCTGTCGGTTTTGCTTTTGACAACATTAACTGTTGCTATTTGCATACATGGTCTGCGGCAGGATTAGAATTGCACGAAATTTTCCATATTTTCTTTATCGCTCTAAATGCAAGTTTACTAATAAAATTTATGCTGTCTGCTGCAGGTTTAGAAATGATATGATTTTGTTCGAATTTTGTTTTTTCTTTGTTTCGATCAATAATATTTTTTAAAAGCCAGAAGTTTAGAATCATTTCAATTTTTTCATCTTCATGCAGTAAACGAAACCTACAACGTATAGACTAAGAATATTAAGGTAAATAAAACCAATATTAAAGTTTTAACTTCATAATATTATCTTTTATGCAAGGGATAGCGTTGGGCTTGACACATGCACCTTTACTGCATCCATATGAGAAATAAGAGGTACAATGTTATTATTATTAAAAATTATAGCTTCATAGAAACACATCAGGTATTTCAAGTCATCACCCTTGTGGAGAGGAAATTGCGAGGGCATGGAATTTACATGGCAAATGCGAAAATGTAAGCTACACTTTACTAATGTTTGTTCACAAAAATCACTGTGACAAATGCATTCCACGTTTACATGAATTAAATTTAAAAATATATATAAAACTGGCTGATGTCAGATTTACTACTTCTACATATTCACTTCCTTATTATTAACTTTATAGCTATAATTATTTTTATCATTATTTCTTGCAGAAGCAGCAAGCTTGCCCAGCTTCTCAGTACCAACATCTGACCCCACAACCCTACAACCTCCAGTCTACGACTATTCTGAGGTCATCAGCTCTTCTTCCCTCATCCAAGATGGCGGTGTGGGGACCCTCACCTATAGTCCACTACCTCGAGGACACCCTTACGCCTTCCCCAACCCCTCTATTGGCAATCAACAGATGTATCCTCAGCACCAGAGTACTCTGCGATTTTCGTCAGGTACGGGAGGACCTTTGCTGTACCAGATACCTACTTCAGATGGGCATCCGAGGGGTACACCGCCGTACCCGCCACCGGGTACGTGCCAGAGATGGGATGGAGGTAGAACGGGGGAGCGATCCAAGAAGCAGGGGAGGATCAAGAGACCAATGAATGCATTTATGGTGTGGGCCAAAACGGAACGGAAGAAATTGGCGGACGAAAATCCTGATCTTCACAATGCCGACCTCTCTAAAATGCTTGGTAAGTACTAAGCTAAATATAACCTATACTACATTTTGTACATCTCCGGTGTATTTATGCGTAGTAATGTATAAAGAACGCCTCGATTTTTAAAATTAACACGTTCAAATGACTAACATGTAAACTAGCCTCAAAGAGTGAGTGCAATATTTTTTTGTTTGGGTACCAATGAGCGACGAACGGAAATTGAATAGAAGTCGAATAATGCACAGATATTGCAAACCAAACTGCAGGCGGAAGTATAGAGTCGCAGTATCTTAATGCAGGGCTATTGCTGGGGAAAATGAGATGTCTCCCCGTTAATTGCTGGATATGAATAACGGAATTTTAAGATACCTACGCCAACGTTATTGCTTCAGCCTCAAGCGAAGTTCCTCCATAAGGAAACCACCACTCTTTATTCAGAAAAATTCATAGTAATCACGCTGTGACAGTACTGGACGTGTGTGTGTGTGTGTTGTCAACATCCCAGGAAGCAACACGTTTCGAGGCTCGAAGCCTACCAGTATGCAGTTGGGTGAGGTTATGCTTTGCTGCGGGCTGTAGGTATCCGCGATTATTCAAGTTTTACTGTCACTCAGTGCCCGGTAGCGAGCCCCACTTCAACATAGGAAAACATTACACACGGGCTAGTATTAGGTTAGGATGAGATAAGCTTATCGCAAGGTGAACCACATATCGCAACGTGCAGCGCAAGCCTCGATAAGATGACGGTCACACCCCTTCGCGATAACGTCGATAACGCCTCTACTAACGTCGATTTTACCGACCAAAGCCGCCGGCCTTTGTATCTATGCCTCACCGACCGCTGACTTCAAACGAAGTCAATGGGGTGATGAGCTACAGCTAATAGGGAGTCGGTACATAAATGGGTAACCTACATATTGTGCAGAGGTGTGGGCATCAGAGATATATAGACACGTAAACTAGGCCAATGGACGTAGCTTCCGGTCCTGCTGAGGCCGGATGCTCAAACGCCTTGTAAAGTTACAAGCATCGTAACTGTACAGCTGCAGGCACGAATGCAACCATGTAACTGCTGAAGTTTTACATTTTTTACTCTTCAATTCAACAACTGAGTCTCAGTTTATTATTTAGGTATACATTACTTGGAAATTCAAACCACTTGGGCCATAACTTCATGAAGATCAGTATTAGAAATTGACAAAATCTTAGCCGCATAGCGGTACTTCTTTAGAGAAGTGTACAGTTTACCATACTGTAACTTTACAAAGCGTTTGTGCATCCGGCCCCCGGTTATTTTCTCATGCAAAGGAATGGAAGTGCCCACGGTTGGAAGTGTATGTTAGGTAAGCTGTTTCGCGAGCCGAATTTTCTTACATGTTTAGTTCTAATGCAGTATGGCGGTAGGTATCAATACTGTCGTGCTATCACGTTCCCGTCGCTAATTTCAAGTGCGGTCAATGAGGTAATCAACAACAGCTAGTACAGCCTGTATCATGCATGAGTAACCTTCATAATATCTGTGACGTAACGCTTTACTGGCACAAACTAGCTCTCACGTACTTGTATAGGTACATACCTTCTGAATTAGGATATTGTTCTCCAACTTGTCGTCCTATACAAGCCGTGTCTCTGTCTCTTCACTAACTTCACAAAAAAAACGGAAGAGACATCGGCGATAGTTATTATCTGACGGCACGTGACCCGTTGGGTCGTCATCACGATCGTCTTTGCTTCCGGAAAAAACTGGTGTTATTCAGCTGGTCATAGACCACGCGCTATTCGGCCGTCCACTCCTGCCCGTACTGGTCGCCATCAACAGCTTCTTTGCTTCTCTATCGAATATTCAACACGCAGTCTGTAAGCAAATGCAATTTATATGTTACGTATTCCAGTTGTATTTTCCGTAGCAACTTTGAAATTGTCGTGCCCGTTCTTGTAACAGAGGGGCAGGTTCCACGTGCGTATCAAAGATACAATCGAATCAAAGAGCTAATCCATGGAAGGCCTTAATGGGGCAGTGGGGCTGTGCCCTAGTCCTTCGAATTTCTTCCCGTCTAAAGGCGAAGAAGCTGTGTCAAACAAGACACAAAAAAAAAATAAACAAGCAGGGTTCATGGAGTTTTAGTATAATGTAGATAGATATAATACATGTTTAATGTATATAATATAGGAAACGACGGTGTCGATACGCCATGCAGCTTCTTCGGTGCACTGTTCAAAATATATAAACGGCATTTTTCTGTATATTTCTACATGAGGCCAGCCATTGTTCAACACCTTTTACTGTAAACTTTAAAGCAAAGAGTAACTAGCTATCAAAACCGATATCAAAGAACGCCCAGGGACACACTTTCCTTATTGGTGCTTATGGCAGTAATTCTGCTCTATTAGTGCAGTAACCTACTCCATTGATTTTTTATATAAAATGTCAAAACAAATGAGGAGGTTAAATTTCATTTTAGTCAATCGCTACAGTCCTGTTTGCTTTCAGTTGAAAATACCAACAAAATAATTTACTGGACACACCCTAAACAAGCCTGATCTTCATCAGCTGATCCATCCAGTTTTCTTCGCGTGTTCTTCGTTGTCCCCCCAAAGCAATTTTTTTTCTTTTTTTTTCATGCTTCTAAGTTGGTGTATTCTGTACCATATGTAGATCTTTTCTCAGCAATATGAGGCTTTTAATCTAATTTCTTAAACATACCATAGCCCAGCACTATTGACGGACCCACCGGTGAATGTTAGCCCTGGATTATATTGCCGTCCACACTCAGCAAAAGAATGAATTGTCGAACTAGCCACTTTCTATTCACCGATCTTCGTCGCAAACCAGGGAGTTAGCATCAACATGAGACATTCAACACGGGATCTGCTGCAGGGATTCTGTTCTCCAGAACATGAAAGCACCAACATGCAGCATACACAGCGGGATCTGCTGCAGGGATTCTGTTCTCCAGAACATGAAAGCACCAACATGCAGCATACACAGCGGGATCTGCTGCAGGGATTCTGTTCTCCAGAACATGAGAGCACCAACATGCAGCATACACAGCGAGATCTGCTGCAGAGACTTGCGTTCCTGAACCTGAGCACCCAGCATGCAGCATACACAGCGGGATCTGCTGCAGAGACTTCCGTTCCTGAACCTGAGCACCCAACATGCAGCATACACAGCGGGATCTGCTGCAGGGATTCTGTTCTCCAGAACATGAGAGCACCCAACATGCAGCATACACAGCGGGACCTGCTGCAGAGACTTCCGTTCCTGAACCTGAGCACCCAACATGCAGCATACACAGCGGGATCTGCTGCAGAGACTTCCGTTCCTGAACCTGAGCACCCAACATGCAGCATACACAGCGGGATCTGCTGCAGAGACTTCCGTTCCTGAACCTGAGAACCCAGCATGCAGCATACACAGCGGGATCTGCTGCAGAGACTTCCGTTCCTGAACCTGAGCACCCAGCATGCAGCATACACAGCGGGATCTGCTGCAGAGACTTCCGTTCCTGATTTTGAGCACCCAGCATGCAGCAAACACAGCGGGATCTGCTGCAGAGACTTCCGTTCCTGAACCTGAGCACTCAACATGCAGCATACACAGCGGGATCTGCTGCAGCCATCCCCGTTCTCCCGCCAAACTAAAACACTGTGCAAATATGCTGCAATAACAATTACAGCCGAGGCTATGTATCGAGCAGATTATCTGCAGTTATCAGCTTTGGAGGTCATCCGGCAGTTGCGTACTCTTGATTGTACGATCGTGCAGTTAGTTAGAACTAGTTAGAGGAATACGAAGGTAAATCTGTAAGTTGTTATGCTTTTCTCGCCCTAGGTAATGTTGGACTTTTCCTTTTTGTACCAATGGGAATTGAAAAAAAGGAATATTAATATTTCTGAAAATAATTTTTTATGCTTTTCTCGCACTAGGTAATGTTGGAATTTTCTTTTTTGTTGCAATGTTAATATTTCTGAAAATAATTATTACGACCTCAAAACAACGACGTAGCTTAGACACTATATGCTTGCGTTATCCTAGTTTCCCATTTATGACCAGGAGAATTATATAAAGTATATTATTATGATCAACAAACATTACTGGGCAACATTAATAGAATATTCATCTCGTATATAAAATTTATGTACATATACTTTCAAAAACTGGTGGGAAAAAGCTTTTGGACACTCATGAGAAACCGATATATCGTTTAGTTCGTCAATCTTCACGTGCTATTTCTGCTTTTAAATGATTTTTGCAAGTTTTTAGCACATCTTAGCGAAACTTAAGCGGAATTTTAGCCCCTTATTCTTCATTTAGTTTTCAACTGATTACTCCGACTAATCTGTCGTCTTGCTCGGATTATAGTTTTAAATTGTCTCCCCAAATTTTCTATTAAATTCAAATCCGGAACTTGGCTATTTTGTGTTAGTACATTCATTATTCATTCATTCATTCATTCATTCATTCATTGGTTCGAGTTCCAGAAGTTCAATTTCAAACTGGTTACTCTGAAAACCGCCTCTATTGCATCTTGGGTGATCGGTTTAACATTAGCACTTTACCAGGCAAGTAACCATATACGGTTACTCCCATGCTGCTGTTCCTACGAGAGTGTTTTCCAGTCATCCGATCGGTAAAGGGTTAACGCCTGAAGCTCGATAATGCAGCGAAACTAACACTCATGACTGAAGACCAGGCAAGTTCAAGCTAATGAAATTACCCTGTCTCAATGGAACAGCCCCAGCCTCATCGAACAATTTTGGTATACTACCCATATCAATAGGAGAGATTATTTACTAACATGAACGATTTAATAAAAATTTTAATAAGAAATCGATGAAGTCTTGTGAGTCAAACTTAATTTATGATAAAAAATACTTCTACATTAATTCCTGTACCAGCTCTTAAGGAGCTGCAAGATGGCGGCCGCGATCGAGTGGAGGGTGTCGCAAGAGGCACAGAAAGTGATGACTGAGGACTGTGATGTGATGTCCTTGGAGACACTAAACGAAGTGCGACATCAAGGATCAGAGATTTATGGAAGTGTCCTTCGCTGCAGATCTCCCTGCAGTATCGTTTGATATTAATTAAATATATAGCTAACTAATAATTACGGCACGACTTTGCTCCTATCTTACCAATACTTTATGCTGCAAAAAACGTAACGCGCAACTTCAGTATCAAGGTATAAGAATAGAGAATAATATATTTATTGGAACTCAGTGGCTTAAAAACAACTGGTTGACATGCATTCCTGGCAGTAGATAAGATTAGATTAGATAGGCGGCAGTAGACGAACCAATTGGCCCATTCCCAAAGAGACACCGGAACATACGCCCCGGCACTCTATGAGCTATTGCCATTATGTTAGTAGGATATAGAGGACAGGAGAAAAGAGAGAGAGAAAAAAAAAGATATAAAACAACATCGTTACATGCACTAGGTGTAAGAGGCGAACAGATTTAAAGATAGTCAAGTAAAGGAGAAAAAAGACCGATATGGCATGGTTTGGCTGCTGCCTTGTTACATTTCCAATGCTGCATAATTACTTGCATGGCTGCTTCCTTTTCCGTGGTTAAATTTTAATTGCTTTCGGATCTTGTACATTTTTTGGTGAGGTTGCCTTTGGGTGTGGACAAATGGCGCCCTGGAATTTTTAGATAATTAACCTCATTCAGTAATCTACATAGTCCCATTATATGATCGGATATTGGTACCTCCCACAAATATAAATATCTATTGATGTATTATATAGTATATGTTATATATCCCTAAATAGTGGCACAACATACACACACAATGTGCACTGCCACCCTTTTTCTATATCAGACACTGCACTATATCCGATATTGTAGCATCTATATTGTCCTATTCCACAGTATATACTGCCCCCATCCTGCAATCCTTTGCCGTTATAAAAAAAAAAACATACTAAACACGACACTACAACCTATACCGGGTGTCCCACAAAAATGTACCCGGTTTTTAATTGATTATATCTCGGCTTTAAATCAACATATTTTACTATTCCTACACTGTTCCCTTTGCCTGGAATAACGCAACACATCGCATTGTAGCCTATATACTGTCTCTGTATTGCTTATACTGTCCCAGTACCGCTGCCTCTTCCTAGTATAACGCGGTATATTATACACCACAGTGCAACAAATAGACTGTCCCAGTACCGCTGCCCTTCCCTTACATAATGCAGCACACTATGCACCACAGTGCAGCCCATAGACTGTCCCAGTGAGCGTGGCCCGGCAACACAGCGCCTCGCGGTAACAGTTACTCCTGCGCTGTCACAGACTGTCGCTCCCTGCCTCACATCCGCTAGTGAACCGTGAACGCCCTCTCAATCTCTCCGATGCTGCACCCTTCCCTGCGCACCGTGGTGCTACAGCCCTGATTCTGCACCCTGCACCTTTCCCTGCGCACCGTGGTGCTCCAGCCCTGATCCTGCACCCTGCACCCTTCCCTACGCACCGTGGTGCTCCAGCCCTGATCCTGCACCCCGCACCTTTTCCCGCACACCGTGATGCTTCAGCCTGATTCCGCACCTTTTCCTGCGCACCATGATGCTCCAGCCTGATTCTGCACCTTTTCCTGCGCACCGTGATGCTCCA
>LQNS02278099.1:1085730-1095930 GCA_001587735.2 Parhyale hawaiensis | reverse complement strand
CAACTTGTTATTTATTTAGATAAGGACATATCCAGTAACCGAAGTGCTCTTCGTATAGCCTTGTGTACAGTAGTAATATTTGTGAACAAATGTGCTCTATTACCAACAGTATATGGTAGATATGTCCTGGTATGCGTGTAATTTGTATAGATTGTTGTAGTCATTTAAACGGATATAGGTTTAATGCACAGTTTTTAGTCCTGCACAAATTATAACGGTACGGAATATGAATGAATATGAATGAATAGATGAGGTTGTATCTAAAGTTGTCGGCAAAACCTCCTATGAAGCATATGAATCATTTATAGACAATTACAGAGTTCGTCTCTTATACATGCATTATCTGTCTCTTTGAAATTCAAGTTGACCCCATTCTGCAAGGATTGGTAAGACGATTCACCTACTGCAAGTGAAATATTGTAATTAAATGGCTTTAATTAACTTATCCAAAATGACTATCTGAGCGTATTGTTCACCGCTGTTGGAGTTTTAGCCGTTGATTGCAAACCGCTTACGCTTAAGATGGTCAAAAGCTCAATCTTGCGGAGTGCCAAAACGATAATTCAGGAAGCTCAGTACTTTCACCTACTGTAAGGAATCGCATCTTTCCCTAAAAGTAAAGGACCATTGGATAACTAATCAAGGCATTATGCCTACATACTTACACGACGCAACTATTCTGCTAGCGTATTTGACGGATTAGTACGCATCAGGTCTACCTGACAATGAATTTCGAACGATATTTATACATATTACAGAACTCCCTATGAACAGCAAGCGTATGATGAAGAGCGAATGGTTGACGTTTCTCTCACTCACGATGAAAGCACGACGTGTTATGTAGACAGTGTAGCGCGATCAATGTACAATGTTAGATACTAAAGCTATTTTATTGTAGATATAAATATTTTAGATTTTTTTTTTTTTTGCGAATCTTTGTTCAAGATACCTCGTCACCTGTGCATTACGCTGATCTGGGCGCGTGCGGCCCTATTTGCGGCCCGCGGTCCAGCCGCAGAGCAAACAAAGGATCAGGGTCGCAAGAATCTGTTAACTTGTTTCTCTTATGTCGGGAACCGCGAGTGGGTTCGCATGCGATGAGCTTCTGTATTACGCTTTTATAGCCGTCTGTATTTTGTGCTACAATTGTTTTCTTTTAATGGACCTGCGTCGGTACCATATAGTGCAACAGACATGTTTACGTGGTCAAAATTTGTCTCAATAACCAACTCTGTAAAAGAAACAGCAAAAATTTTTCTCAATAACCAACTCTGTAAAAGAAGCAGCAAAAATTGGCCTCAATAACCAACTCTCTAAAAGAAGCAGCAAAAATTGGTCTCAATAACCAACTCTGTAAAAGAAGCAGCAAAAATTGGTCTCAATAACCAACTCTGTAAAAGAAGCAGCAAAAATTGGTCTCAATAACCAACTCTGTAAAAGAAGCAGCCAAAATTGGTCTCAATAACCAACTCTGTAAAAGAAGCAGCCAAAATTGGTCTCAATAACCAACTCTGTAAAAGAAGCAGCAAAAATTGGTATCAATAACCAACTCTGTAAAAGAAGCAACAAAAATTGGTCTCGATCATAACTACAATATGATGCTTACCAGCCTCAGTGAAATATGAACGATAGTACCCTAATATCCTGATAGAGCCTATGGCTATAGACAACAAATGAGCTGTTGGCGACAGTTCTACTCCTGCATCGGTCCCCACCCATTTATTTTAGTTGCGTAATGAGGAAATCTTCAGGTGATTTGTACGTCAGTCACGGTATGGTCATATTTTTATCCAACCCACGTTAGTTTTATTACAGTGAAATTCTCCGTTGATCTTAAGGTCCGTTGTGGTAAAATTGTAAACAGACGCTTAGTTATCCTGTGGGTAGATTTCCAGATGCTATACTTCAGTTACTTTCTAGGTAAATTCCCCTCGATCCCTCAAGTTAGAGTTAAAACTTTGCGGAGTCCTGGCACAGAGAATTCTTCCTGACCCTAAACATTCCTTCTTTTTATAACATTAAGTCGACTATTATTTTATAAAATTCAATTTTCTATCACTGTAGAATGAAAGTTACTAAAACTGGAACTTTGTGTGAGTTGTTTGTGCATTTGTAATATAAAAAATCTTTTGTAACGATGTAATAAAGATTCGAAATTTATAAGTTCGTTTTTCTTACCTACGGCAAAAACCTCAGCTTAGGACATTTTTTCATCACTTTACGACACTAGAATCTATGCAGCATTTCATGACAGAATAGCAGTTTGTGAAACGAGTAAAAGAACCTCACAATATTATGAATAAATGAGTAAATAGAAATATTCGTAAATAATCTATGATACTGAATAATTCAATGAAGAATTTTCAGTGGATGAAATTACTATTTCAGAATTCTGTTTTATCTCTAGAGAGCTCCACATGCATTAAAACCATAACGTTTAAATCATGCATGTTTAAGCACTTAGTGCACATCAGCATTACAGATACCACTTATGTTACACCGTGTGATTTTCGAAGCTTTGTTCATACGATGCTTCAGTCACCGTGTTCTCTGAGCAAATCATCAGAATGTTTCGTTGCATCGTTATAAACATAACTGTGCATCTTCCAAAAAAGTTATAAAAATGTTAGCCTTAAAGTCAGTTTGGTTAACAAGTTTCACAGGTAAAGTTGCGGATGTACGTGTGGATGCTGCCATCTTGACATCCGCTGATGCAGATGCAGATATCAAAAAACGTGTGGATGTTCCTCGGATGTGGATATTCGCCCCATCACTACTATGAAGTCTACCATGCGAATGTACCAACCTTTGAACCTCATACAGGCTGCGAACTGTCGCCCCGGTGCATCTGAGTGTCTGACTAACTGCAGTAGTTGAAGTCGACGCAGAGGACAATGCTTCACAACTGAAGAAACAAACATTTGCTAGTAAAAAATTGCATTAAGAACTTCAGAAAACACAGTATCATAGCTACATTTTACAGTGATAACCTGCCAAATTTGTCACAAAATTTTAACGATTTCAAAGTTGAGCAACTTTGATCTTCCCACCTTATGAGCTGAAGTTCAGCGATACGCGTGTCGTGGGTAAAGAAATTACTACTTCTACTCCTTTTCATCGTATTCTTCATTATCTTGTATAAATTTATACAAAGATAATAATAATATTTATATTACTTCCATGTTCTCGTCAAGTTTGCCCCATTTTCCGATGCCGTATCAAAGATACCGTACGGCGATCATGGATAAACTCTCAAATATCATCCTACTAGAGGGCCCAGCCGTCAAAAATGACGGCAAAAATTTTGTGATTGAGCTTTTTATTGTTCCGGTTCCCAGTATAGGTTTTGCTGTATGACAGGTCTCATCCATGCAGGCCTGATCTTCCATTAGTGAAACGCAAGCTGTACAAACATGAGTTTTGAAATAGCAAAATATCCCCCTGCAAGATAAGGAGTGAATATCAACTTGGAATTGATCAAGCGTTGAGCTGCACTAAGAAAAATATAGTTCAGTCAAAAGAATTCACTGGAAATGCCCAGGGCTCACCGTATTGTGGATACCAACTGATTGTTAAACCTCCAGCGTCGAACTTTGGCTGCGATGTAAATTCAAAATAAAAAGGCGTCTGCTCAGCGTGAAGATTCAACTACTACGATATCATTCAGCAATGAAAGCGGGGATCCAGAGGCTGGGGATTCAGAGCCCGGGATCCAGAGGCCCGAGATGTAGAGCTATATTTGTCACCGGTACCCCAAGCGCTGAAATTGTGGGGTATCTCAACCTGTTTTCCAGTACATGAATTTTCTCCTTTTAAACTCTTAACTGCGTGACGGAGAGACCGACCAACATTGGAGCAAGCAAGCAAGGTAGGGAGAAGGGGAGCAAGAGAGCAAGCAAGGGGGCGACCAACAACTGTGTTTTATTATATAGTGATATAGTGGATCATATTCCCATAGAGCGTGACATGAAACCTAAAGCACTCTGAGAGCGTATAATTCCGCCAAGCAAGGCAACGGTATGGAAAATTTATTTTGGTTCTGAAACCGTGATTTTATTTGCATCGACACTAAAATTTAACTACTAATGCTTTTCATAGTATTAACAGTTTCAACAATTTTCTTGGAGATCAGTTAATAACATGTATTCATGAAGATCCGTTAATAAAATTTTCTTAATTTTTGCTGCTATATAACAAACGTTATGATAAACATATTTCAAACACACAAACAGACCCACCGATCATCACCAAAATTTAATTAATTGCATCTTTTAACATTACTAACCACTCCTGTAAATTTCATAAAGATCCATCTATAACTTTTTGAACTACTGTGCTAGCAAGCACAAAGTCAAACACAGTGACAAACAATCGAAAGAACAGATCATCACAAAAATTTGGTAATTTACTCTGCGTAATATACCTAACCACTCATGCAAGTTCCATAAAAATCCGTCCATAATTTTTTGAGTTTAAGCAACACGAAAAATGAGGCAAATAAACAAACAAACGGATCTTCACCAAAAGTTATTCATCTGTTCCTCGTAACATACCAAACAATCTCTGTAAATTTCGTTGAAATACATCCATAACTTTTTGAGTTATCTTGGTGGCAGAGAGACAAACACACAGACAGACAGACGAACGTACAGACAAACATGGCTAAAACATAACCTCCTTTGCAGAGGTAAATATAAATATACTTATACTTATGAACTAGAGCACTCTGAGAGCTCATACCTTCGCCAAGCATAGCGACGTAAACAAAAATTCAAATTGGTTCTGAAACTGTGATTTCCCTTTTGTTTTTCAGCACCAAAAAATGTAATTTGTGCTTTTTGATAGCAATAACAGCCTCTCTTACTACTAACAAAGATAACATCAAACACAGAGACAGACCAAAGAACAAGCAAAGAAATATATCGCCACAAAGGTTTGGTCACTTACTCCTCGTTATATGCCTAACAACTCACGTTAAGTTTATAGAAATCTGTCCATAACTTTTTTGAATTATGGCAACAAGAAAAATGAGGCAAGGAAACAAGCGGGTCTTCACCAAAGTTGATCATATGTCCCTCTAAACTTATCTAATAATCCTTGTAAATTTCATAAAGATCTGTCCATCACTTTTGAGCTATCTTGGTGACAGACAAATAGGCAAACAGACTAATTCGATAAAAACATAGCCTCTTTGGTGGAGGTAATAAATGAATAAATAAAAACACGACATAAATTATTATATAGTACTGAGTTATTTATTTATTCAAATGCGTGGCGTAATTCGCTGAAGGAACGTGATAGAAATAAATTCGAGGTTTGCTAAACGACGCCAAATATTGAGCTGCCAGCAAATATCCACTTTCCGGTATAAGAATGAATGACCCTCATTAATTAATTAATTACTATGGGCCTGAGCTCACGCACACGAGCGCGCTCGTTCACATCTAAGGGGTACCGGTAATGCCAGTTTTTCAGGCGCAATGATGAATTTTCATTTGCGAAACCCTCTGGAGAGTAAAAACAGAGAACACAACCGACGCTTTCGTGAAGTTCTAATTTTTTCCCGCCATTTAATGACGAGTTTGGCTACCAGTTAAATAAAAAGAAAATAAATTTATATAATACGGTTATTTTACACGTAGTATAATATTGTAACTGGACTGCTTGTAACTGACCGGTTGGATTACCATCATTATTTTCTTTGGGTCTGAATATTCAGTAATCTGCCTGCAAGCAGGGATGTAGTCCAGTTAATTTGCTGGATCACCTTTATGTTTAACGAACAAGTTTATCTTGCCAAATTCAGGTGCAGCTCCTCCCCCCATACCCCCACCAATGAACCACCTTATTGATATCGTCTTATTAAACCTGCAACGCTCGAATTTCTTCCTATCATCTAGCGAAGCTTGCGCGCACGGTGACATAGAAACAAGAAAGAAAGTAATCAAGCCAACAAGCATGAGACCAAGCAAGATAATGCGAGTTTAATAATTATATAGATTAGTAGTAGTAGTAGTAGTAATTGTAGTAAGTATTATTATTATCGTTACATCTTCACTGTTGAGTGTGCCCCCAGGCCGTTGCATGACAACACCACAAGCGACGCACTTCTGCTACCGCCACAAAGGAGGAAAAGACTCGATGAACCAGTCTTTCTTTTTCTTATTCGCTCATCATTCAAGGCTGGCGGGAGAAGAGCAGCAATTGCTCAGTGTTTCTCATTCATATTCAGTGGTTTGCTAACGCGCCATTTCCTTCTGTTGCGCGTGTACTTCTTGGAAATGCTGCGATAGACGTAGAACTTACCCGCAACTATTGGGTAATAGATAAGCAGTCTGAGGTCCCTAGACATCAACTCTTCTAGTAAACACCTGGGTGCCTTGCTGTCTTTCTATGGAATTTTTGTTTTCACGGTCAACATTGCATCTGACATCATCTATTCAAAATCAGCCAAAGATATAATAACTCGTTTGTATAAATAATTTCAGTACATCTTTTTGAACCAATAAGAGTTGCAATCTCACCTATCAGGCTTCTGGTAGAACGATTTGTGGTAAGGGTAATTTTATTTTTCAGAAGCTAAAGATGTAGTGAACTGGGGTTAAAGAAGCTATACCTTTCAGTGTAAGTATACTTCTATGTATAATATATATATGCACATACACAAGAGGAAACTCTTCTCATCAAGAGATTCTATTCAAATTTTTATAGTGTTTCCCATTGGATATACACACTCATCTACTGGTATGTATAATAATTTCCGCCAATAACCTAAAAATAACAGCACTCATGGATTGGCAATTGATAATGCTGTTAAAGCTTAAAAAAAAACTCACTGGCTTTGGAAATACATAACAATAAAATATTGGCATCAAGAGATGCCATTAGTGACTGTGGAATTAACTACATAATGCCAAAGAAATGAGAAAGCTATGCATTAATATGATCATAAACCAATGACTTGTAGTTACTACATAGCAATGTGTGTAGGCAGTACCGGGACCTGCTTGCTTGCTTCCGTGTTGTCCCAGAGCAGGGGTGCTTGTGTTCCAATGGGACCAACAAACATCAAACACTGAGATAAAAGCACTTGTTGCATCAAACTCTTGCTGAATTAACGACTGTCGGATTTCCGGTGCAGGCGTCAGCTTTCCAACCGCTGAATTCTTTCTAAATGGAAGATTTTTTTACCGTTTTTAGCGAGCACTGAAAGACCACTCCTAGTGCTGCCGCTCATAGCTGACAGTGAATATGGAACACTTTTTAATGACTAACTGTTAGAAAATAATCATAAAATATGCAGATTTGTTCAAATATTTAGCTTTCTAAATTGTATTGTACAGACTATAGAATAAATAAGTGAATGAATATTTTAGCTAAATGAAATAACACTAGTGATAAACGGATCAGAGTAGTAGTAAAGATAATCCAAGTTAATTATAACTATTTCTTTTAACAACTCCGTCAATAAGCAGCAACAGCGCTATATACGTCAACAAATAATAATATAACTAATATCTATAACGCGACCAAGTAATTTCTGAAGGCTCTGCACTGCATCGCTGGCGTTGATATAAAGAATTAAAAACTTTTTGTTAGTGTTAAATTATTATTTCAAAAGTACCGTACTGTAATTGCAGGTGCAACTATCTACGTATATATAAATATAAAACCCTGCGGGGAGTAATAGCAACATCACCACTGCAAAAATAAAAAACATTGTCGATGTAACAACAGCCCAAATCCTCTTAATATAACTTGTGCGAATGAGCAAAATACAATGATTTATTATGTAACAATTCTATAAGTAAGCTAGAGCACCCTGAGAGAGCATACCTTTGCCAAGCAAAGCAACGTTAACAAAAAATTCAAGTTGGTTCTAAAACTATGATTTAGTCTTCATCAAAATTTGTTCGTACGTGCCTTTTGACAGTAATAACAGCTTCTACGTATAATTTCCTTGAAGATCCGCTCCTAACTTTGAGACTAATGTTCAGACAAACATTAGTCAAATACACAAACGGACACACCGATCACCACCAAAATTTGGCTACTTGTGTCGTTCAACATTTTTAACATTTTCTATAAATTTCATTAAAATCCGATCCTAACTTTTTGGGTGATATTGCTAACAAACAAAATCAAACATAGAGAAAAACGAACAAATAAATCATCACAAAAATTTTGTAACTTACTCTTTGTAATATACCTGACAACTTATGTAAATTTTATCAACACATTCGTCTATAACTTTTTGAGTTATGGTACTAAAAACCGAGGTAGACAAGCAAACGCTTGAATAGATCATTACCAAAAGTTAATCGTCTGTTTCTCCAAACATAGCTAACTATCCCTGTAAGTCTCGTACAGATTTGTCCATAACTTTTTGAGTTATTTTTTTTTAAGCAGAGAGACAAATCGACAGACAACTCAACAAAAACAGAACTTCATTGGCGGAGGTAATTACTAGTACGATAAAACATATTTCGACTTAAGGCCTTGCATTCATCCGGGATAATTTTTACTTGGGTTTGAAAGAAATACCAGACATAATAATTATCAAAATGATCATTCCTTTAGATATATAATTTACATTGGTACTAACAAATTATATTGAATTCTTCAAATTGCTGATGCACCATAGCTCAGAGCTACAAAAACTACAGTAGCTCATAAAAGCATAAAACCTGAAACAAAGTGCAATTTGTGCCATTTCTAAAAACTGATCCAAAAAACGATAAGCTTTAAAAATTATACTCGTGATAATGCGCTTGATTCTCTTTCTAAAAACATTCAAAACACTCAACAACGACAAAATTGAGAGTGCTCCAAAAACCAGCGTCTTTCCCGTCCAATCAGCAAGCGAGCAGAAGTGCTGCAAGATGCTATGTATATAGTCACGACTTCCACCAGTGACTGACAATATCGGCCTCTGACGTACAGCCTCATGGCTTTTGATTGAATTTTTCTCCACGTTGTATTACTGCTACATCGTCTAGTTGAATTAGAAAGGGGGATGTAATCTCACTTCGCAATGTATTGCGTACATAGAAATGAGGACTTACGAAGGACGTCAACATGAGACAGTAGTTTTCAGTGTTCGTTTGTATTTTCAGTCACAAAGTGACACTGACTGACAATTTACTTGCTGAATGAGTTATATTCTGGTGCGAGACTGTGTCTAAAAAGCTCCTGACTGTAAGCTAATTTCCTTAATTCTTTCTGCATTCCATACCACCACTACATGGCTTCTTAAGTTTCCTCTTGACTGTGTGAATATATCACAACCTAATGCAAGGAAAGTGCTAACTTATCTGGTTTGGCCTCTTTTCTTTCCCAACTATACATCAATTTTCGCTACGATAACAGTGTGAACAAATTGTCCCATTAATAAACAGAGAGGCTGCCTTTACGGAGAGGCAGAACATCTTTTTGCAGTTCTGCAAAAATATTTATTGATAGGTATACAGTACATAAACTAAACACTCTGTTTTCATCAACCTAATTTGATGTTTTAATAAGTGTAGCAGTAAAATAATAAACTTCATTTACCATAACTATTGTTATGTTATTTATGTTTTACATATCTGCAAAAATTCCGGGACGTTGTCCTGGAACGTTTAAATATATCAGTCTAGGCGTTAACCCACTCGTACAAAGTGTTAACCAACTAATTGATGATTCGAACAATGTTATTGCTAGGACAAACTCGACAAGCTAAATTTATATTACTAGTCTCCGGTCATAGCAAATATTGCTCAGAATACCTAGATGTAGGCTCTCTAAGTGCATTAATTAATGCTGCTGTAACTCGTTAATACGAGAGACTGAATCTTTTACCTTTCAGTGCAGTATATCTTGTATGGTGAGTATATGGCTATTCCTTCGCGTAGGAGATAGTATTATTCCTACAGAGGATGTAAGATTCAATAATGAGTTTAAGTACTTTGAAACGCACTGACGAAAATAAAAATTAATTACATCGGGTAATAATTCCATTATATTTATGTTTGGTAATTTAAACTGAAAACAGTTCAATCCCCGGCCCAGCACGCGTGCCCGTGCACCTACGGGAAAACTTGCCTTGGTGTGCCTGTGCAGCACGAAACCGCAATTTCTCGTGTTGCAGGTAGGAACAGAAAAAATTCCATACATTTCCCGTCGCTACATGTATGTAATACGCGATGGGCTTTCGACAAG
>LQNS02278099.1:1034458-1078545 GCA_001587735.2 Parhyale hawaiensis | reverse complement strand
CTGCAAGCAACCAATCAGCGAGTAAGCCAGGCTTCAGCCTAGCGGGAACAATCAGCTTCCGATCTCAGCACCTACGACTACCTCATCCTCTTAAAACTCCTTGGAGAGATTTATATTACAAATTTTGCCCCCAGGCCATATTACCATCTGCTGCAATGCTCTTAATGTAACTCTCCATGGGCCAGGGACGTCATCTAAGCAAGAATTGGGTGAGAATTTACGTTTTGTTTGGATGAGATAAAGAACTGTGGCTGCGTCCTAGTCTGAGAACTGTGGTAATACTGGAAGCGTAACGTACAGGCGGATGATTGCATGAAAAGACGGAACCCTAGAAGAATAATTACATTAGTAGTAAAATAGCTTTGTGTAAATAAATACACGAGCCGATCAAAAGAATGCTGTCAAGGGTTTGTTAAACAAATTATCTTGTGGTGTGTCGGCCGACTAGCACATCAGTTTTGCTAAGTTAATCTCAAAACATAAAACTTGCTTACTCTCCTCTGAGTCCATAGTTCCATGCCTGATCACTGCAACCGCGCCGAAGTTCGGCTTGCCTCACCAAGTCACAGTTCTGCCAGCAAAACACAAATCACAATCCGTAAATCCTTCCAACTTTTATCAATGAGATAGGAAATCTTTAGGCGTGCCAGCAATGGGCAGGGTATCTTGTGCTTTACTCATTTTCTTCTAAACTGGATGGCATAAATCAGATGGACGGAGGAGGTCTCGGTATATCACAACCCAATGTTGGTCCTGCTAGCGCCATTCGACGGTCGAGTTTCTGATGGAGCTCACGATAGATCAAAGCCAGCAATGGGAAAGTCGTTGCTGCTATTCGTTGATTATTAGCTTTAAATGGTTAAGGTTACTTCATACAACTGGCAAAGTCTCTTGATGTTTACCACTGATTGATTGATAATTGTTTCTGTTGTGCTTCAAGAAACTTCACACAGTTACTGTGGATTCCTTCATGCCTTTGACGATGTTTTTTATTTTGATTATGATAGTTAACTGTCACACAAGAATAGTTGCTCGGGTTGAACATCTATTCCGCCCACTGGAGAATGCTATAACAATGATATATTTTAGAGAAACCGTAATTTAATTTCACCGTATTAGGTCATGACAGTTGCCAACTTTTCCCCACCGGTGCTACAAATGACGGTTATAACCGAGGTAATTGTTCAACTTTCAAAAGGTTGTACGGAGCTCCTGAACATTCTCGTACAACTGGCGAAGTCGCTCACACTGAACGACTTCACAAGTGGTGCGAATGATTGGCAACATTGTATGTTGATAGAATTGACGACATGATGTTTCATTATTATTATTATTAAGTAAATGTACGCTTCTACTCTTCTACAGTAAAGTCCTTGAGCAGTTCCTGATGTTCTTGTTGTAATTAAGTATTAGTTTTAATGTAGTATATATGTATAAAATAATTAAATTATGGAATTAAAATTATAAGCTAAGTCACTTTGTAGAATATAGTACATGACTTAGAAGTACGATCAGGACTTCCATGTAGCTGGGTTCTCATTCTTTTCCACTAACCTAAGCTGGAGTATGGATAGAAGCAATCATACTAAGTAAGCGTGGCATGCCATCTTTCTCTAACTTAAGTGATGTCATCAATTACACTCATTCCAAACGCGTACACTTAACGAACTTCTTCTCACGTTGAGTTGTAGTGACATATCCTCCCTTTCATAAGAAAGTGACGTCATCAAATAATCTCATTCCAAGTAGCTACATATACAATTACTAAGCCTTGAATTCCTCACGCTTGGATGTGGCAGCGTGATAGCTTCAATAGCTTTATTACACACAGATATGCATTACAATACAAATATTGAACACGTCTCAAATTGCAATACACTAACAATAACCTATATGCACAGCTACCTATCTTTACAAGTTTTGTGTCGTTATCAAGCATTCTCATTCCCATCCAAATACGCACAATAAATGAACTTTACCTGACCGGAGATGCGGTAGCTTGAACTCTATCAACAATGTGACCTCATCAAATCATCTCACGCAAACATGTTGCAGATTAACCAACATCTGAGTGACGTACCAGCAGACACGCAAAGGTTCAAGAGCACAGGCAAAAGTATCGTTCCTAACCGCTTTGCTATCTCCTTCCCCTTTGAATTACGGCGAATCTTGACGTTGTTTCATGAGAATTCGACGTAACTGGAGCTGTATTTTGGCGCTGGCCTTACAGCTCGCGTGTGGCTTATGCGATCTGAGGGGCAGATTCTGTTTGCTCAGGAAACTGAGAGTGGCGCTTAGGGCGGTGCTCGATTGAGTTCTTAAGTCCTTAAAGAGATTTGAGATAGCGAGGGGGGGGAGGAGCAGGGTGAGGCCAAGCAGAGGAAGTTCATGATGTCATGAAGTCAGTCAAACTTACTCGGTGTGAATAGTGGAACCTTACTTAGCGTGAGTGAACGGCAGTGTTTACTCAGTGTGAGGATACTGTTGCCCCGTACTCAGCTACGGACAAAGTAACTTAATATCGAGCTAGTCTCTATCGAACTATGGAATCAAGTAACTCACTCAAACATGGTTACTCTCAGTTATCCTTAAATATCTGCATCCACATTATTACACAGTGTTTAGTTTTGGTGCTACAAGCTGGTATACCTTAGAATCCCTCATATTATAGTATTTTCCCAATATAGAAACGTTCCCGTTTCATCATTACAGTCTGTAACTATTAATCTTCAGTTATATGCCACAGCAGCTGCTGCTGTCTGAGAACTGCCAGCAATACTTAGTTTATTGCAGAAGGCAACAAAATTTTATAGCTTGTGACCCACTTGTAGACCACACTTGTAGCACAACATGTTCGTGCATACCAGATACTCATCATATGTGCTATGAGTTGTACCACAGCTTGCTTACTTGCTCGCTATTAAGCATAATATTTCATGCGCTGCACCGTAATGACTTCGCTTGTCTGCTCGCAGCTGTGCTCTAGTTCCAAAATCCAAATGATACAAGAATCTCTGACCACGTTTACTCTGATATTTTGTTACATTAAACAAAGTATAAATAAATAACAGTACAAATAATACAAGAACCTCTGAACACGTTTACTGATTAAACTACTTCTTCTCAAGCTCAATTTAACACAAAATGCCAGCATTTGCTTGAAAGATTCTTTGTGCATTGCGCTAATCCATGGGATTTGCCGGGAAAGTTCTCTGGAGTAGCTGAAAGTGGACTGTGGAAAATGTGGAGGGGCTTCATCTTACAAATTTACTTGTATGTTGGTTACATAGGTTAGAATACTGGGGGGCTGGGGAGCATGACTCATTATTGGGAATTAGGAGGTGGGTGACTTGGCTCCCTATTGGGAACTCAGGTCCCCACCCTCTCAACCACTCCCTCCCCCACCCTATCCTTCTTTAACGCCACTACTGACCGTCCAATCAGAGGCCTCAATATTTCGTTTAAATGGAGCAATAATAATATTATTAGAAAAAAGACAGTGACTATAATGTGCCTGACGTCACACGAAGTCAGCTGCTCACGTTATGAATGATTGGTTAATAACGTCGTCGGTAGAATTCCAAAATAAGTTGTTGGTTTCAAACTTTTCGTCGTTTACAGCCAATCATCAAACACTTTACACTTATAAGCGAAGGTGAAGCGAGATTACTGAGAAATCGATTCCCTTTGTTGTGCCTTCTTCCTGTTGTACATTTTCAAAGAAAGAAATTTTGAATTGAATTGAAAGAAATTTTTACTCACTAGATAGTGAAAAACGTAAAATGACAAATTTATTTTCAAGCTGGAAACCTGTTAGGCTCACCAAGTGGAGTGGTAATAATCTAATTTACAGTAGTACTTTTTGTCTTGAAAACAGAGAGAAATTCCATTTATTTAAGCATTTTAATATCATTAGGGTAAGATTTTATGCGAATGGCGTCATTCTGTTCGGTGAATTTAGCTGATACAGCTACACTGTACGAAAGAAAAGAATGCATACCGTATACACAACTGCGGTATGTTAAAACTTGATGGCTTATTCAACCAATGCTGAATTCTCACCCAAAAATTTATCTATTAAGTTGACTGACGTGTTTTGAACGAAGGTTACTCCATTGCAGAAATGAGCCCAAGCATTGTACAGTATTTGGCGTAATAAAGTAATATTAGCAGAAATGGACCCGGTACTCAAAATGGCACACAAATTTTAATTGCTGCACTGATGCAAATGCCTCCTTGTACGTTTCAACTAATATAAACTATGCATTTCTTAAATAATGATTTCCTAAATAATGATCTTAAATAATGATGAATTAATGCACAAGCCAACAAAGCAAATTCTGCATTGATGTATGTTGGTAAGTCGAGACTGTCTAATCATTAGTTTTATATGAAAATATGAATATTACAAGTGATTGAATAACTAGCACCGAAGAATAAAAGAAATTATTTAACATAATACTACGATTTTATGTGTTCATATCACAAAAGCTACATAAATAAATGGATATAGCTTTACATTATGTAAGCCAGTATGAAAAATATTACATTTTTGGAGACAATTTCTGTTGAAGGAATAAAACAATGAATAAATGGTCGGTCTTTTCAGCGTGAAAATATATTTGTTACTTAAACTGGAGAAAAAATTTCTTCGACGAGTAGCTTCAAGACGGACGAAGCTCTGACCACGAGCCTGCCATGGTCGTGCCCGCCGTGTCTGCAATTCCATAAATTTATTATCGAAAAAGCGTTCACTTTCAATAGCCATTCAAAGAACCCCCTGACCGTGAAGATGATCCGATGTAGGAAAGGTTATTCGCACACGTCTCGGCATTCCGCACCAATTGATACCGAGTTCTAAATTGTGTAAATTTAAAACATGGACAGGCAGGTCATTTGGTCAAGCTCTTTCGCAAGCATCATCCTGAATGCAGCTACCTTCCTGCTCTTGAAGGCGTAGCACCAGAAGTTGAAATTGGTAAAAGCGTAGGGACTGGGTTATACGTCAATAAGAAGACAAACGATCCGTCATGTTGTTTAAAAGTTTTTTTTCGGGATTAGAATAAAGCACTTGAACTACAAACATAATGTTAGAGAAGCAGCAAAGCTTAGTGAAAAGTAGCTGAGTTGCTTTAGTATTATTTCTACTCTCTTCTTTTGGTTGTCACTGGTGCCCACTAGCTAAGATGTTTCCAAAAAAGCTGTTTTCAGACCTCCAGCAAGATAGTATCAGCCTTTTGTGAAAAAGGTCGGTAAAAACAACTTTTTGGGCTTCCACAGCGCTACCATTCTTGCATTTCTGTTGTCACTGGTACCCAAAACACAATCATTCTTCGCCCTTGCACGATCTCAAGTAAAAAGTCCAAAATTGAGTTATACACCTGGTTGAAGAAGAGCCTCCGACAAAGAAACATTATTGCAAAGTTTCTACAACACTGTCACTCGGGCATTTCAGTTGTCATTGGCACCCACAGCACGAAATCTTTCTATGCTGTTCAAGATTGAGTCATACGCATGGATTGGACGAAACGGATGCCCGCAACCGTTCATCATCGGCGAGACGGGTGTAGGTCATCCATCACAAGAGATAGTCGCAGGAGGCACAAATCGCGCGGTTACGTTACACCGGAGCATCATCTTCCGTCCTGCCATATAGTATTCTTGTGGACTCTTCCACGTACAGACGTCATTTATCATGACATGCTTTCCTGAAGCCGCTTTGGAAGCTTGGTTCATCTAGCCAGAATGTCTTTCCAGGGCTTGAGCTTTGGAAAAAGAAAAATAACAAGATGCAGGGTACTTCGCAACAATTCGTGTCTTCTTGGTTTTGTGAAAAATTATCTGTTGCTGTAATGCATTGTTTTGCATGCAAAACAGAAAGGCCTTAGTAAATATTAAATATGAATATTTTGCTTCAAAAGGTTTCGTTGCTCCTGGTATTCATGAAATTGACAGCAATAAATGGTAATACCATAACTTTTCGACCGCGGAGATGAAAGATAACTTGGAATTAGTTTAAAACATGATTGATTAAATCGACATATATGTAGCTACGTGTTAAAGTGGTTTGCTAAACCGGAAATTACTTTTGAAATTGATTGCATGTTGCACAGTATTTGAAGGAAGCGTACGTACTTTCTTTACGCTGATTGCTTGAAATAAGGGACATGAAATGCTTTTGTAATGCTTTGTATTAAACCAATCCTGACGAGTTTTGACTCGGTTTGGATAGCTAATACGATCAGCCTCCTCTATTCACAAAGAAATTAGAATGATTTTAATTTTCGACACTCTACTTTTATAATTGGCCCTTCACCAATAGTACCACATACCTATCAAATAATCCTCTATTATTATAGGACTGCTGTTACAATAACTGTGTTCTGCAGTGACCCTGAGCTTATAAGATTATCAGCAGGGCCAAAAAAAAAGTCCAGGCGGAAATCCACAACCCGTAGCGTCGAACAACTGCATACGATGAGATTATAAGCCACGGTCCTAAGGCACAACCTTGACTGAGCCCCAAATAACATACTGCGGACACACAAAACTGTTGCCTAGACATTCTCGCTCTCGCTTCACTAGAGCCTCTGCAATGATTGACCAAGACTGGCCAATACCGCCTTCAAATCCAAATGTTAGGAATATCAGCATCAGTTAGACAATTAAGGATGTTGCTCAGCCTGCTGCACTGCCCCCGCACCCATTCTGGAAGAAAGGCCGGAAGGAGTCCTGTGAATAGAGTGTGGTAATCAACTTACTGAACACACCGGCGGAGCGCAAGTCCTTCCATTGGTGTCTATCTGCGTCCGGCGACAGAATTACACTAATATTATACAGTAGGCCAGGGCCTCGGTGCCGATTTTTAGTGATGCAGGAGCTACGAGAAAACCTGGTAAATTTGCGTCATTTTTAACAAAACAGGACACTTGCAGCCATGCTTGCTATCCTGCAGCCCGGTTAGAGCAGGCAAAGGAGGCAAGAAGGCAGTTCTAGTGATCCTTAGTTTTAATTTTGTAATTGAGCCGCAAAGTAGCTTGTGCCCATCTATATTATTTAAGTCACAGTATTTCAGTGTTGAGTGTTGTTTGTACTTATCCCAAGCCTAAAATAATTGCATAAATACGAATTAATAATGAAAAATTATAGTAATTTCTATTGTTGTTCAAGGAAGTTATAATTAAATTCAGGTAATTATCTAATTAAAAAATTGAAGTCGACAAATAATTAAGTTTAGTTTTTCGGAAATATTTCCCATCAACAGAAACTAGAACATAACAGCTATGAATTAAACAATTCATGTCTTTTATTTCAATTACAGGGGAGTATAGTTGTTATCGGGGGAAGTCTAAAACGCGTATGAGCCACTTAAGCTGCTTGGAGGAGCCTGATGTCGGTGCCTGTAAAGTCAGCGGATGTAGGTCTAACTGTGGACAGTGTGATGCGGTACAGCCGAGGTCATATTGTTAAGGCTGGATCTTGGTCTATGGATGTGGAGGGACTCTAATGTTATGAGCTCGATTGGGTTAGAGAAGTCAATGATAAAGAAGTCATATTTGCTGATGGGGTAGTTGTTTTGCTCAGCATGCAGGCGGGTAGCTGAATGTGAGGGTTTTGCAAGCGGTAAAACGGTTCGATCAGATACTCATAGATGTTGGTCAATACGGGTTTCATAATATTATCCAGTGCTATCGATGCACGAGGCATTGCAACCTTTGCAATTGAAGCGATAGATAAGACTTGACAACAGAGGTGTGGGAGGTTTGTCTTTAAATTTACAGTAGGAGCCTACGGTGAATGTGTATTTCTGTATGAAAATTTGAAGTTTATATGTATGTAAGCTTCAGAAAAGAATGCTTTCAATGTGTTTACCGTACTATCACAGGCTTTGTGGTAGTACGAAAGCGAGTGAAAGAAGTCTAATTTACGGATAAAAGATTTGCTGATGCCCGAATCGAACAGTTCGTCTAAAAACAATTTGCAGTAGTGGTTCACAATATGGTGCGGATCACCGTTATTTTTGAAAAAAGTGCGGAGAAAGTCAACCTTATTTGAAAACGCAAGGTAGGAAGAAGACAAAATGGTATGCCCGATATAGTAGAGTTTTTGTTGCATTAGTATTGAATTGATCGTAGCAATAACTCGTCTCGAGCCCTGAGAATGTGCGTTTTCTGTAAATTCAGGTGGTCAGTGCTGAGTCTTGATTAGTTATTAAGCATCTAAAAATGCTAAAGAATTATCTGATTGTCAGTTATTGCTACGATCAATTTAAAATTAATGTAATAAAAACGCTACTATTTCGGGCATACTATTTGTCCTCTCTCTACCTTGCCTTCTTAAATGAAGTTAACTTTCTCCGAACATTTTTCAAAAATAACGGTTATCCGCACCATCTTCCGAACCACTACAGTAAATTGTTCCTAGACAAACTATTCGAACCCGGCATTAGAAAACCCAATGGCCGTAAATTAGACTTCTTTCACTCGCTTCCGTACTACAACAAAGCGTCTGTTAGTAGAGTGAACCCATTGGAAACGTTCCTCTCTGAAGCCTACCCACATATAAACTTCAAATTTACATACAAAAACACATTCACCATAGGGTCCTACTTTAAATTTAAAGACAAACCTCCCACACCACTTTTGTCCAGTGTTATCTATCGCTTCAATAGCAGAGGTTGCAATGCCTCGTGCATCGGTAGCACTGGACAACTTTCAAAGTCCGTATTGACCAACATCTAGGTGTAGCTGGTCGAACCGGTTTACCACTCGGAAAACCCTCACATTCAGTTTCCTACCAGCATGCTGAGCAAAACAACCATCCCATCAGCAAGAATGACTTCTCCATCATAGGCTTTTCTAACCCAATCGAGCTCACAACATTAGAGTCCCTCCACATCCATAGACCAAGACCCAGCCTTAACAATATGACCTCGGCTGTACCGCTTCACACTGTCCACAGTCAGTCCCACATCCGCTGACTGTACAGGCGCCGACATCCGGCCCCTCCAAGCAGCCTGGTTCATTTGTATTTTAAACTCGCCCCCCGCCCCCGATAACACCTATACTCCCCTGTAAATGAAATAAAAGATATAAATTGTATTATTCATAGTTGTTAGGTTCTAGCTTCTGATGATGGGATATATTCCCGAAATGTTAAATTTTATGATCAGTCGACTTTATATTTATTATTAGAAGTTATAATTGTACACTTAACTCGGCATATTCATTTCTATACTAAATTTATAAATTACTGCATTTCAGCTCATTTCCAAGCTGTGCCCATCATATCAGAGTCCAGAGCACCCAGGAATTTTACATAGCCTCAATACAAACTACGAAGGCCATCAATATTTGGGCAGACAAACCCACTTATGTACGTACACAAATGTAGACAAGCTTTGCATGAGGTCATAGATATGCTACAGTTTATAAGAGTCACCGCCCAAAAATATGCATCGTTAACCTGACTATTTTATTTCTGAGTGTTGTAGATTTATTTATTTTGATATTGAAAATGCATGGTTAGGAGAAGAGCTGCTTAAGGCGTTAGTTGAGAGACATGAAGTGTCAGCCATCGTACCTCTGACACCTGAGCAGAGGAGCATAAAAATACATAAGTAAGTTTGTTTTTTTATTTGTTTTATTTCTGGCCAAAGACATCTTCCAAAGGATATGTCATCTCTATAGACTCATTCTAAGCCAGCGCCCGACACCCAATGTAGAGTTAACTAAGTCTTTAGAAATGTTAGACCAGCACCCTGGTCTCCTATAGAAGAGACGATCTTGTCTCTGTTTGTCAGATGGTCTGGTAAGACTTCTTTTTAATCTAAATTTAGCTGTAGATGTGTCCTCTCAAAGTGGTACAGTAACATTTCTACTTGAGTAGAAAATCAATTCTTAGACTTTTTCAAGTGCTCTAGAAAGTTATAGAAAAAATTCACCAACCTGCTGCTCAAAACTTACCGAGAGATTTTTTTTTATGGCGAGAATGCAGTTCTACGCCGGTAGAAAATTATTTTTGTATCATAGACTTTTCTGGGCAATAATGAATAAAAAACGGGTACATTCACATTCAGTTTACCCTAAAGAGAGGCAGAGCGATCACTTAATTGATAAGTTAGCACTGCCACTAATCCAAAAAATGTCAAACACCGAAATAAAAGCCGCTGCATATAGATTCTAGTTTACGTGTTTATCTGCTTACCGGTTTCTTCTGTTTACCTGTTTATTTTGTTTATCTGTTTACCTGATCGTATTCTGTCACCCTTGAAGGATTCTTATTCAAAGTTACCAACAAATAGTAGTCTCCTGTAGTCACTATAACGGTTTTGTGGACAAATATATACTACTGGAGCAGAGTTTTTCGACGATACAGATGTTTACGGCCAGTTTGACGCTCGATCGACATTCATTTACGTTGTGCAGAAAATTGTACTGCTCTGTCGAAAGGGGAATAGGCAGCGCTCTTCTCTTTTGATATTCAGAATGAAATTAGGTACCCTATCGCCAGTGCATTCAAATTTGCACTTGAAACTGTTGTGAGAGTCGTTTGTAGGCATAACTGTAACGGCGGTGATTGCTAAGCTTTTTCGCATTGAACAGAAAAGCCTGCAGTCACAGTTACAGGTATTTAACAGATTTGAATTCGACCTCAATTTCATTTAGCTGAGACTCCGGAAGTACTTTTCGATTGACGCTCACGAAAAAATTACTTCCACGGACATGAGCCAGTAATAACTATTCATCCACTTTTTTCGTCATGTTTTGACGGTTGCTTTCACAAGTTTCCTAAGAGATTGTCAAGCACTGGCCATGCAGCGGGCAAATGTAAGCTTTATTTTAATCTCCTTTGTAATTCACTACTTTTCCATGGCTAGGTGTTGCGAAAAGACCCGATATTTTTACTAAAAAAAAACTATCACGGCACCACAGAAGACACCCAGCAGAGTGACTCCACACGCGTTGGGTGACGTGAACAACGTCACCTGGACTTCTTCCGAAGAGCCTCAAGGTACTCAAGGTAGGTACGATGGTTCGTAAAAATAGCTGCACGCTCTGATTATCTTGGATACGATAAGCATCATGCCTGGCTTAAGTTTATGTCTCCCAGAATATATGAACAAGACTTATCTAGTAAAACAACGGAAATTATCTCTTTCAAAGTGATGAGAGATGATAGATGTATTCAGTGTATTCAGCCGCCGGGGATGTAGTGGTAAGGTGAACTAGTGTTCAGGTAATGGTTAGCTACAGATACTTCCTCCTGACCAAGGTTGTAGTAGCAGACAGACTACTGTCTGTACCAGCGACGTCTGCTGTCTACAACTCCTGACAGCCCGGGCTGTGAGCTGACAGACGGGAGGGCAAGAGTCTCCTTGAGCAACAAGCAGCTGTCTGTCGGCCGCTCGGAGTCGGATCACTGGCATATCTTCGCGGGTTTTTTCTCTCTGATTTACTCACAGTGTGGGAGCCCGCTACCCAATCCAGTATAACAAAACTGTGCTCCGTAATGAAATTTCTTGTCTTCTATCAGCATACGCCTGCATAATCGTCATCTTGTTTCTATAAATTTGTCTGTATAGCTATACAGTGTATAAATATGTATGAAAACTATATCGTAATCTGGGTTTTGATTAATTATTTTCGTCATATATATATCTATGTCCTGCAGTAAGCGGATAGATGGGATAAAGCGAAATTCTGCCTTTAAATACTATAACCCCCATAGGAAATAATAGAATGAGGGAACATATAGCATCAGCACTTCGCTTAATGCCAGCTAACAATAAAAGTTTACTCGTACCGGCAGAATTTTGGATTTACCTCTGAGAAATCTTTTGTAGAGGAAATAAGAGAAAAACAACAGGGTTTCACTGAAATAATAATATTCTATAGTCATTTGACGATGGCACGGAGTGTTGTAGTATTCATAATTATGCGAAGGGCATTAGTTACATTCTTCTGTTCCTGCCCCAAGGTCTTTGGAAGAAACACACGGGCTGAGGCTGAATCCCAACCCTTGACCTTGGAGACGTTTAGGCTCCAAGCTTGTCAGTTCGATCGGTTATTATATCCAAAATTCTACAAGCATGGATTCTATTGGCGGGCTCCATATGTCCTTTTGTGTGGGTCTATGCCGTGATGCAAGTCATGACCCAATTTCAACCATTAGTGGAGAGCGTGCAATCTTACTAGTTTTCTATTTTAGTTTATTCCCTTTATGTCTGTAGGATGTTTTTGAGCGGTTACTTGCCTCATAGTAACTGCGTCATGATCGTTGCTACCACTTTTCTGGCCGTACTTGCGACCCAAATTCTGAGTGGCGAGGTCGTTGGTGTACCGCAGGCAACCCTGGATTGCGATTACAACACGCCTCAGACTTTGCCCAGTTCTGATATCAAACAGTCGAGAATAGATTCGATGTATATATCGAGGTTACCACCCATTATTAATCATCTGAACAATTTCTACCGCCTTGCAAAATATTTTCTAACCGTATGCATAAATAAAAGCTCTTCTGCTGCGTGTGTGTTTATCACGAACACTGATGAACTCTTACTAAAAATTTAAGGTACATGTTATAGAGATTCGCTAAATTTAATGCGCACATTGTATTGGTATAACGTAAACAATAGTAATATCATACACAACTTTGTTCTGATCGCTCAGTTTTATAGAAGAGTAACTGTTTCTTTCATAAAATGATTACTCTTATTCAACTTTTACCAACTACAATATTTGTTAGCAAATCCTTGCATTTTTTCCAGAAAGTAAATAGACTTATATGCGCTGCAAGCAGGATTGTTTGAGTTAATTTTCGATTTAATTCAGATTAAAAAAACTGTTGAATTTACTTTGGTTTGGGGAGTGTGCTTTTTGCCTGTAGTGTAATTTCAGTGAATTATGATCTGAAAAAGAATAACATGAGCAACACTTCAATATCAGACTTCCTGATTGAAAAAATATATTAATATTTACAACAACAATTGAGCATCGTCTAGCACAAAAATGAAAATTAAACTAAAATTGTAACCAAACGGATTTAAATAAAATTTCAATTTTATATTGTCGTACCCCGTAGAATTCTTGCTGAATTGTAATTCAGTTATATTACCATTGATAGAAACCATCTACAAATCTCATCTTGCAGCTGAATCACAATTCCAGTTCCCACTCAGCCAGAATTCCAACCGCAATCACGACCTAATGACACCAACACCGAATATCGTCAAATGAACCGTGAAGTCGCGCGTACCGAGTGTTGGCAAGGTTTCAAATCACGCTTCAAAAGCGCTTAACTTTCGAATTCTGCAGCAAATCTTGTGCTTAGCGTTCGAATTCTTGGGCTGGCTTAAATTTACGGGCTCTTGGGTTGTCCCTGACGAGCACAAACGGGTGTTAATCGTTGGTTCACAAGGGTGAAGCGTCGTCTGGACTGTAAAGAGGTCTCTGCTAAATGACTTGTTCGCGATGGTTAACAGGCACATCTATCACAGTCATCGTGAGGAGTCCAATGCGTCTAACAGGTTCGGGCTCGGCAGCCTCCACGCTCTAAGGAGCAGTCGTGCTCGCCGGTGCTCTGCGTGGAATATCTTTTATTTTCGCTCCTTACCCTAAATACAGGGCAGCGTATAAGTAACGCGCCCTATTGGAAAACCAAAAACAAAGCTGCATGGAAATTTGCGTAAGTAGTTTTCCGACCAAAAAATGTGGACGCAGGCTTTGAAGTAATGAACAAAACCTGTCTCCGAAGGAAACGGAAATTGCAGCAGAAAGAGCAAAGTACTTAGCTATGAGATGTATCCCGTTTCCAAAAATGGATACAAAACTAAATAGAAAGGCAGCTAGTAAACAAATGCAATAAATAAACGTGTGGTATCGAATCCTTCCTATAGCGATAAGTTACTAGGTGCACCCGTGAAATTTTTACGGTCCGGCGGGACGTTTCAGATTGGACCACTGGAAATTCTACAGTAATGAACAAATATTGTGGATCGTTATCATCATTTTTTTCCTTTCGCAGAAGTCAAGTGTTATTTAGCTGGTCATAGACAACGCGCTATTTGTCCCCGTTCACTTCTGGCCGTGTGGGTCACCATCACCAGCTCCTTTGCTTTGAAAGCTATATTCAACACTGTCTGTGCGCAAGAGAAATATATATGTGACGTATTGTCCAATTGTATTGCTCGTATCACCTTCAAATTTAACGTGCACGTTCATGCAGCCGAGCTCGACTTCATCTTCCCTATAATGGATACAACCTAAATATATATCTAATTTCCTGCTAACTGTTACTGATGAAGAACGTACTCACGAACGAATGTAGGAACCACACTATTGATATTGAAGACTGTAAGCTGCTTATTCTAAAGCACGCCAATATAGAAATCTGCACAGTATCGCATCTTTTATAGCCTCTAACTGTCATCAGCTATTGGCATTGTGAAGAGTCCCATGCTTAAGTAATAAACAACAGCTGCAGCTGTCTGCAGAAATTATACGGTATTGACGTATTTTTCACTTTTGCACCGAATAATTTTGCTCCGACTTACACAAACAGTTTTTGTTTTCGGTGTGCAATTAGAATATGTAACTGCATTCTAGCATGCAATTTCTATATGTGTCTATGCAGATTATGCACATGCTCACTATGTGCTACAACTTCTCTTTGCTCTATCGTGACATTATTTTTGCAAAATACACATCCTTCTTATATAGAAATCTCTCAAAAATATTCCATTTTGGCGGCCATACGACCTTTGCCAACTCAGCCTATGACTCCTATTTGTACGGTCATAAACAATTTTTTTTTTTTTATTAAATTGAATGATGATACCATCCAACTTTACATACTTTACTGCTTTAAAAGTTAATCAGAGTCATGCTAAAGTGGAAATACAAACTTGGATATCTATTTTTTTATGTCGACAATCCCAAGAAGTATTCAGTGTTCCTGGAAACACTAATAACTCAACTAGTCGTGTCGTGAAGTGTGAATTATTTCGAGCACCGAAGTTTGGCAAAAAGATACGAGCAGTTTGGTCGAGTTACGAGTATAACGAACAAATGGCATCGTGCATCAATATGAGGTGAACTCTGAACCCTATTATAACATTGCAGCACAGGTTCTGATACTAGAAGTAATCAAATAATTTATTTTGCATTCTTCATGGGTAACACTTTATATGTAGACAGCCAAAGGATTATAGGTTCTCAATTAAGTTACTGGCAACAGTTCAGAAACTGCGTAAGTTAACTCTTTAATATCGCTATTGGGTTTTGTTTCTTCACTATTAATTAAAAATGCTGCCCATACAAACGTGCCACTTTAGCTGCAAGATAATTTTCGTACTGATTTTTCTACTGTTCCCCACTATTAGGATTTGATAAATGAACTTTCCCGTTGTCATGCTTCCTACTTAGAAACTTTTACATTCGAAAGTTCATCTGAGAAAAACAGTATTGAAACAAATAATAGTTTCACAATAGAATGTAGTAATAAACAGCTGCTAGCTTCAACATTTCACCACAGTCTAAAATACAAGCTGGCCTTCCAGTAAATATTGTGTCAAAGGATGATGGCTTCAAGACCAGTTTATGGCGGAAAGAATGTAATAGTTCCTGCAACGTAACATTTCCCAGACAATAATCACAGAATATTAATATTCTCGTAATATGTATTTTGCCTAACAAGTTCAATTGCTACATTTATTCAATCGAGATGTTTTAGGATATACGCCAGTGGGTGAGGCATCATATCAATATATTGCCCACAAGCACTTCTCCATACCTAATTGCAGCAGGAGGCTGGCCGTTACTCAGATACCTACTGAAGAGATCTCAAGTCTAGAACCTCTGAGGTTCATCAGGGGCGCCACAGCGTCTTCTCTTGGCCCCTACCTCCAGTCCCTGAATGATGACTTTATGGAAATTTGACAACACTTTAGGCTGCACATTACCACACCATCGTACATCAGCACATCGGCCAGAGTTTGACGAGTGCTAACTGGCCAGGGCATAATCGAGATCCCCAATAAAAGAAAGAGAGAGATAGACTCGGTCCGAGTCCGGAATCGTTACCCAAGGCGATGGTCTGGAGGGGATGGAAAAGAGAATAAGCCCGAAGTAATACTCTAAAATATTATGAGCAGGTCCGGAGCAATTCTTTACTTTCTTAAAGTTTGGCTTCCATTTCTTTAAATGACTGAAGTATCCTTATTACGCTTGACACTCTCAGTTTCATAGTAAAATCACGGCTACGGGCATTAACGGTGAAGTGCTCATCGAGTTGTTAAAGCAGTTTCTTAGCAGTCGTTTTTTTAATGGATTATACTAGTTTTTCTTATATTATGCACGGTTAAATTGTTAAATTTTAAAATAGTTCGACGGTAACTATCATAGGTTAAGTAAGGTTTCTAGAATTTCTTTATTATCAATAATGTTTGAAGTTTATATGTGACCTTTCACACAAATAAATCAGTGCTGCTGCTGCTGCTCCCTTCATCAAGATGTATGTAAATTTCAATTAAAAACTGGCTTATTTCTAACTTCTCCGAAAGTTTCACAGATTCAACCTTCTTTTCGTGCTATTACATATTTACAGACACTCTTTGTCTGCCTCCCTTGGGCTTAACTTATATGCCATCTTAAATGCTTACTTCAGAACCTATTACTCTAATCTTCTCAATTGATGGAGCTGCTACATTATCAAAAACACTAATCAAGAGGAGCAGTTTCACACCTACAATACCGAACAATAAATACCAATTACTTACTTCCTCCTTTAAATTCCACCCTGTTTTACGAGCAACTTTGATCCAGCATTAGCAGAAGGCAAGGCACCATTTTTACGAAGCCATGTCGAAGTCCATGACGCATTTGTCACGCCGCATCAAGACGCACCGCCATGCCCCGACCTTCTGGTATATCACCAAGCCCCGTGCCTGTGGAATTGCCGTCTTCCATTAAATGTATGAATTTCTATGCAGAATTCGTTGAGACTTTTTGCGATGGTGCATCGGAATACCTGGCCAATCAGTGACGTGATAGAGAGCAAGCGAGTCGATCGCTCAGTGTCAGGGGCAGGTGGGATGAACCTCCGACACCTGACGGGGTGGCCTGGCTTCAGTGTGAGCCACAGTCAGGCGTACCAACTGAGCAAGGGGTGTACAAGCTATTTGCTTAACCTAAAATGGAATATTCATTGACATTAAGTAGCTCAAGAAAATTATGTTGAAGGTTATTTACTATAATAAAGATCGTTTAGTACTCATGGAAACATCACAAGCATCTCAGTGAAACGCTGCATGGTCATATAGAATGTAGCTTATTTCTAGGTTCGGCGAATCTTGTGTTTTCATTTCAATGAATTCAAAATATGAGTTACGACGGCCAATAACATAAAGAATATTCGGAGAATATAGAGAATTTACTCTCGCAAAAGTGGAGATTTAAGAGGCGAAGAGTGCGCTTCTTCATAATAAAAATGATGATGGTAAAATAATGTTGAGATCGCATTCGCCATCACAAGAGAATATTTTAACATGCTTACGTAGAGTAGGACATTTTAAAATTAAATGTGGGCACAAAGGGACAAACTACGTATTATTGTAATGCAAAATAGATAAATTTACAATTGAAAAAATAGACCTGCCCATAACATACCCAATACGGTAGCCACACCCAAATTCGTCCTTGCTAGCTACGTACATTGAGCAGCTGTACACACCTGACCACACCAACCACAAACAGCGCCTAGGTATGACACAAGTGTTTGATATGGCACAACTGCAGACCTGCACAGCCTTGCGTTACAGGCACCATTATGCACTGGATTTATTCTATCATTTGTGCAGTCTTGGAGTGCCTGCCACTCTATAAATCATGGAGTTTTTTTTAGCCAAAAAGAGTAAGTGAATCTTTACGATTTGGATGCCTGGCCGAGCAAGGTCCTGCCACGGCTGCCGGGATGGATGAACCTCACAAACTGTCGCGCTGTCATCCACGCACACCAATTCGAGACTCTTTAATTAGTAAATGCGGCGGATGAGTTAGAACGTAATCAGCGAAAGCAATGCAAACAGCATGGGAGTAGAAACGGACGGTACTCCTGAGCAATGGCAATAATCAGATTAACTGTAATTTGAGCTAAAATGGAAAAAAATGGTAATGAGAAATTGTTCGTCCACATAGGCTTAACAGTATAAGTTCACCGAATCACACTGAAGAAAAAGTATAAAAATCTTATATGAGAAGCCGAAGAGGCACTATAAATTCATATTGACAATAGAAGAGAAGAAAGCAAAATAAGACTTAAACGTATAGTACTGAAATAAATATACGCATACATATCACGGATTTGCCAGTAATTTTGTCCGTATTGGCAAGTAAAAGGTTATTTGAAAACAGTAATGGTTTTTTTTCGTTTATATTACAGGTTCCTGCCGTAATTATTTGATCACGCTTGAGAACCCGAGCTTCACCAATGGACGATGACGTACCATATAATGTAAACTGTTTTGGTTTGATCGCAACAATACTTCTTCCGGACTTATCAATTTATTTAACCGAGCTTTCGATGATCTCTGCGAAAGTCGTTGTCGTCGAAAGCTCAGTAAAATAAATTGATAAATCCGGAAAAAGCATTTTTGAGAAAATCCCCAAACAATGAATCCTGGACGTCCATTATTGTCATTAAAGTAAACTAATTGTGTTCGCTGTATCTAAAATATGCTTTATCAATATCCGCGATAAAAGTAACTGCTGGGAAGTTGATTTAAATGACAAAAGTGTAAACTTTCATCGCAGATTAAATAGGTTGTACCATTTCAGTAGCGCCGACCAAACATAGCTTACGACATGACCCGTTGGGTCAATTATATACGTTCGGTTATGAGCAGATTACAGCCGATACTGCCTGAAATGCCAGAAAAATATTAAAGTTTTGTCCGAAACGGTAAACGTTTTTCTAACGGTGTTGCCATCGTATCTTAAACGACCGTTTCGCACAGTCATATCCCCGTCAGAGTCGTATAGCGGCCAGCGGTCAGAAAAACATTCTTGAATCTGCCAAAGGTGGGAGCTACAACGCGGTATTGCTGCATGGATTAAAGTAAAATTAAAGTCAAAATTATTGACAAACTCAACAACGCCATTTGCCCTTCCTCCGACAAAGTGAACAGCAAATCGGGTCCATTATGTTCAACTTTATTGCTACATAATCGTACATTTTGCTATATAGTGTACGTATCAGTTATGCACCCCAGTAACAAATTCACAAGTGTGCTGTAGGTTACATGCACAGCACTAACTAACTAACACTAACACAGCGTTTTTTGCCAATATTTGTTAAATTTCTCCATTACTAACTGCACTGATTCCATTCATTTTGGTTCCCAACCCACATTCCATGCCTGTTCCAAAAATACCACAGTTGCCGTCGCACGCATTTCGTTCCTTTCGCGATGTTATCTCTCGTTTCCGCTCCCACCCACACACTTGGAGTGTTCTCTGAGCTGCTTCTTCTTCTTCTCGTCCGTGGGCCCGGCACCCTTCCTTCTATACTGCCTCTGCTTCGTTCCTTCTCTGGCAGGTCCCCGTCGGATCGCAGCAGAGATGGTCGACTGATAGCAATTACTGAATCCTTGGTGACTGTCGCATCAGCCGCCGCCGCCGCCTTGCCCTCCTCTGGCTCTACTGAAACGCGCTTTGGTTCGTCCTTACACAAACGTGCTTCCGAACTTAATATTTTACCACATGTGTGGCACTTTGCACCTGGTGGTTAGTGGGCAGGAGAATATAAACCATCCGTTGTAGGCTTAAGTGCTTTTGCAATGCAAGAGAGGTGGTCAAACACAACATAAAAAAAAAATCAGATTTGTTCCATGTGGGGCACAATGTCGGCGATGGCCAACAGAAACAGAAACGTACGGTAAAGTATAAGCCATTCTACACGTTTTTAAAGGAACAGTCATATTGACCACAGACTTTCTAGCCTTGCAGAAAGCGTTGCTCTCACAAGTTCGGAATCGAATTTTTGTTGCTGGTATTGTTAGAGTCATTTTAAAAATTTATCGCTCAGCGTCAACGGAAAGGCAAGATCTCAGTGAAGCACTAAACAGCCTAAGATGCCCGAAGGGCTGCTAAAAGAAGCCAATCAGGCCCAGCTCACGTCTGACTTGAATGCTTGCAGATCTACTAGGCTGAACACAAATCCCGTCAATAAATTCCTTTTCTCCCCAAATCTGTGCATAAAACACCTACTGAACTAAAGAAATGGTCATCTAAAAGTTGCAATTTTTCGCATGTATGACTCTTTTTTCATACTATAGTAAAATATGGAAGTTCGTGATTCAAAGTTAAACACCGTAGTTTCTTGTTTCAGCATCCATCGAGCGTAGACCTTTCGTTATTCCGTCCAATGTAATAATGTTTGTCTTCTCTTCCTACTTCCCGGTATAGTGGTTTATAACGCGTGTATTGTTTTACAACTGAGAGCAACCCACTTGGAGTGCGAATATATCAAAATATAAACAATGTTTTGAAGTTTATTAAAATATTATAGAAACTTAGGGTTTTTACTCCTACAGAGGTGATTCTATCGTCATGAGTTTATAATTGCAGAAGTAGCTAAATTCGCTGAAACGTGACATAGAAACAGTGTAACACCATCGAATTCTATTTAAACGGTGTCAATTTTTCATTCCGATGATATATTGTTGCTCTAGTGCTTACATTCTTGCTTCCAAACATAATATATGCCTATTGTACGCGTTGCTAAGTGCATCACAGTCAACCTAGAAGAAGACTTACCGCGGTTGGTTGTTTTTTCCTTAGGATAAGATTAATTTAATCGCAACCTTTTAAATTAAAACACACAGACACCAGAGAGGTAAAATTAACTGAAATTTTTTAGTTGACATGTTTTGATTAGAATACCGAAAAACTTTAGTTGTTATACCAAAATCGAAGAAAATATGTAGTTAATGGTACATTTTATTTGTTCACTATTACTTGAACTATTTGGTAAGAATAACCCTATATTAGTATCACTTATCAAATGCTATTTTGTAATTAGTAAGATAACCAAATCCAGTCAAGTATCAAACTGTTTTAGTAAAATTTACCATAAAATTTGGTAATACAACCAAAATATTCAACCAGATCAATCGGTAATATCAACTAAAAATGTTATTATCTGATAGCCAAACCAATAGTCTTGTTATCTCAAGTAAATTTTGGTTAATGCAACCAAACCGGTCTCTGTGTGTAGTTTTCATTGTAAAGATATAAATTTTATATCATCAGCTGCATCTAAAAATACTACAAACAGGTGCATGTATTATTCCTTAATCAACTTCATTCCAAACAACAAACTGACTACTACCAGTCCATAAATCGAGCGTGTATGTTGCAATTATACCACTCTAAACAACTCCTGCAAGTATATCATGGTATGTATTACTTATTTCAATGTAAGCAGAGATAAATTAAACTAGAAACATAATAATGACAGTAATAGCAAATATAGGTAAGCAGAACATCATGTAAACAAAGAAGCAGAGTGAGGTACAACCTCTCATAGGCTTGTAAAATGAAAGAAAAAAATAATAATAATAATAATATTCCTGTGGTCACATTTCGTTGACTGTTGAAGAGCTGGAGCAATATGGCTCATCCTTCTCCCGTTCATTAATCACTCAAACTTTTTTATCCAGACCGAGTAAAGGAGACGTTAAATGATTATGTATACATCGCTGATCACTGATTGTGCTGATAAATTACAGACTCACTCTCATATTGGCCATCCTGCGCTCCAGTTGAGCTCATCCCCGTGTTTATTTTCCCCGTAGATTTTATCTGATTAAGGTTTAACATAGCAATGTTTAACATTGATTAATAGGGGACATCTCTCCTGGTGTTCTCAGGAGCTGCGGAGCACCGGGCTTCTGGGCATGAGGATGCAGCACAGCCACTCGTGTAATTAATGCTTTGGAAAATTGCGCTCATCAAAAATGCTTGTTTTAGGTACTCAAATAAAGTGTTTTGTTGGTCAGAGACCTTGACTTAAACTTTAATTTTAAAATGTAAGTAAAAGAAACAAACTTTCTTATTTGTGATTGGAAGTGTTAAATATGTTAAGTAAAGAATGCTAATACCCTGAAATAAAAGCTTGTATCTGAAGATAAGATCACTATAGAAAAGGGTTAATGCATGGAAGTGAAACTGTGTACTTTGGACTGAGAGAAGGAATGCGTTCAAGGCCTCACTTCTTTCCAATATGTAATGCTTTTTTATAGTATCAGCACGTCCTTTATACGCACTATATTTCACAATGATATTTAGGACTTTTAATTATCAAGCTCAGGATATTTTTAAAATAGCAAAAAAAAAATCTTTCCTGACGCCTGGCATTGACATCTTTATCTAATCGGCGAGTCCTCACACGCATTGTATTTTGCACTCTGAACTATGGGAATTACCCAATTGCCGAACTTGCACTGTTTCCTAACAAACAGTTATATTTGAGAGGTGAAAGTAATAATCCCATCAAATAATGACTGTTTGTTCGGAAATATAGTTAGTTCGGCAATTGGGTAATTCCCCTAACACTTCTTGGTCATCAAAATTGAATGACTTAGACCTCGTGTTTCTTTCCGCTAGCTACTGCATCTTCTGTTGGTTGTCAAGTGCTATGCATTTACTATCACTTTCAAAATCGTTGGCAATCGAAATGTTTTTGTAGATGTTACTTTTATTATAATACGTACTGCTAGCAATATCGTGATGAAAATATTTCATCTTTTGGCCATTTAATAAATACAACAAAACAAAGGGATTTTGAGCTGACATAATCAAAGGGTTATTAAATATCCAATGGTGGGTGCCTGCAATGAAAATACCTCCACCAGTGCAAGCAAGTCCCAGAGCACTCCCACAGACCCTCTCATAACTCCAGACCAATTCCAGAGGACGTTTCCTTTGCTCCAGAGTGTAAATTACTGGAAACTGATACTTTTAATTCAGCTTTTGCCTATTGAACTGGAGGTGGTCGCGAGTCTCTCCCGCTGATTTGACCATTGGAGAGAACACCAGCGGTGGCCAAGATCCCATACAGTCTTCAGGCAGTTGGGTCTTAATAAATTGGTACACTGATTAGCCTTGAATTTATTGCTATTGACCACTCATTCGTATTCTCTTCTCACGAGGCGTTAAAGACATGCAGGTAATACTGATAATATTATACAGCATGTAGACTAAGTAGATTGGAAGAATTACATAAAGGTACTCGGTGTTCTTCCTCATATTGATAAAAGCTGAACCGTAACACATGACGCGTACTTTAGCCACCAAGATGAATTTCCAACTTTAGCTCTGGCAAAGTTGTGAATGTTACGATATATATACTCTGCCAGTTGATGGAAACCATGCGTGATATTTAATATCAATTGTGAAATGCATACAGCAGAATTAGTTATAAAAATGAAAACTGCATCACTTGAGAATAGCTTATGTTTGTTTTTACTAACTGTATTCGCAAAACAGGGCATGTAATTCAGATAGTGCTGCATTACTATCGATTGAGTTGCCGTTGGTATTCATCGTTGTTAGAATTAAATACATTCAATTACTCATGAAGTTCGCTATCTAACTCAAGTAAAGTATAGTTCAATGTCTGTCCATAGAATATGGCCTCGAAAACAGCTACTCACTCTTATGTGCTAAAAGACAAAATTTTATATGTATTTCAGTTATAAACACAATGTCACAAGCTCTTTGAAAGCGGTCATTTCGCTTTTACAAGCTATCGATGCGGTAGAATCAATGAAAAGAATTTGTTTCTATTGGATAGGAGCGATAGGGTCAAATTTAGCTCAAGCTGTCGAGATCTCCATGGGAGGCGCTATTTACGAGCCACGCTTCCCTTCCAGTCGACTTTCTGGGATGTTTTCCCACCTCTAGCCGGCCCCCTGGCTCCTATCACCTCGAGTATCTCGCACTTTATACACACCTTACGACGCGTCCGAGGAGCCACCTCCCGCTAGGAGCGTACCGCGCATTCGTTAGCTACATGCACGATGGCATTGCCGCCACCATCGTAATGTAGGTAATGATGGGGTCTTTAGCTCGCCGATATTCGCTAACTGTTCAACATGTGATAAACATCTGCGCAGCTTCAAAAAGAGCATCAAAAGTGAAGCTTAAGCCTCATCTGACAGCGACCTATCGGCAGGATCGGTAGCCCAGGAGCATTGAGGTCTCCTTAATTTTACGCCGACTCTTCGGTTGTCACAATATATGGCGGACCGAATTATCCGTGCTGTTCAGGATAGCTTCGCACCGTATTTATGGATTGTCAAATACTCCTTAAGGCTCTAATCTTTTCTCCAATTAGACCTCCCTTACGAAACAATATTTATTTACGCGATACTCCTAAGAAAGCCTCCTTGGTTTACTTCTCAATGAGGACCATTCACTTAATCTGGCAGTGGCGAGTGATAGAACTGCACTACAACCAACAAGCTGCTTTGCTGCCGGTGTATTAAAGTTCCGTCACCGCACCTTAGCTGTCTGATTAAAATTTCATCAGTGTTGGCTCTCGCTGTACAGTGCGAGTCCTTAAAAATAGAACTTATTCGCCTCTTCTGTTAAATCGGGTGTCGGGCAGGCACAGGCTGCTCGAGACGAAGGCCTGTTTGGACTGGAGTGACAACTTCTCTTTTGTGTTCTTTATTGAGAGAACAGGAAATTGAGACGAACGGTTCCTAAGAAAGCTATTGGACAGTTTGTCGTCTCTACAAATTGGTGAGCTTGAAAATTGATCTTGCAAACATAATGCCGAGGTCGCTGAACTGCACCAAAAAGTTACTCACTTCAATATAGTTTCACTGAATACAGTAAATTTTCGTTATTGCTTTCTCTGAATCTAAAATAATTACGATGAATAGAAGCAATTCAGTGCGCTTGAATTTGCAGCGACTTGTACTGCTTACATAATTTGATATTATTTTTTTTTTTGTCATTCACCTTTCCTTTATACACCATTGTACAAACACTAAGTGTATTCCTCCCAAATTATGCCTTAGTGCATGCATGCGTATTCAATTTACTAGGAAGTGATCATTATCGACGAACTTTAAAATGATATGGCAAACCAACACAGTATCTTATGTAGAGAAGCCGTTTTTTTCGCTTGAGTACTAGATTGAATATTTAAAAATTACTGTTATTTAAAATGTTCCGAAAGCTACATAGAAACTACAGCTCTCATTATGCGATGCCTATTATTGGGTTCTTTTTAAAATACCAGTGATATTTCTTTTTTTTTTTTTTTTTGGGAGTATGCGTGAACCAGCCGCACCGGGTCACTGCTGTCAACAAGTAAAGAAACTTAAAAGCGTCATTTATTCTACCCAACTCTATTTAAATACGCAGAGGCGTCACTACCTCTGCCCTGAGTGAAGCCAACTCCATCCTTAACTAGATGAAGTCACTTACACAGTCCCAAGTTCAAGGCAATGATCGCTAAGCAACACCGTATCAGTATCAAAAAAAATTGTGTTTGCAAGCACAACAGCGTGCAACCTAACAACTTTAATCGATCGGCCGTTGCAGACATTGGCTTTAATTTGTAGATACCACGCCTAATTCTGATCAGATTACCGCTAATCAGTGTCAGTGATAAAGAACTTGGTGATATCTTTAAACTGTTTAACAGTCAATTTTTAGGTCTGTCACATGGTGAAGCATTTCATGATCATCTGGTATAGAATGCGCAACTACCAAATCGACAGACAGATGGGGGAACAGGCTTCTATTTTAGGAACATAAACATGTGGAACTAACGGAAAAAATCACAGTTACCCTCTACAAGTTATCATTCTAACTGTTGCATCAATTGCACTCAAAATGATGACACTTTTTGACGACCATGTAATGTGTTTTTACGATACCTCTCACTGCAAGAGCCGCTCATACTTGTTCTCTGTTCTGCTCAGTACTGTAGTACGGCTAAGAACTTCACATTATATCGAGCGTCCTGAGAGGGGATACTTGTAAACAAACTAACGGATTACATAAGCGCATACTTATTCTTTGTCTACATATTTAGTGCACCAGCCTTGAATAAATTCACGACGTCGCTAGCTACTTCTGGATTCTATTCTTTATTTATCTTAAATACAATATTGTACACCCTTGCTTGTACAATATTTTGCTGACTCTACTGAGTCAAACTTAGATTCGTTCCTCCATCGCTATATTCATCCCAAGATCTCGATTGTGCAGTAGTCTTTATTGAGAGTACACTATTTCAAATTTTCTTCCAATCTCAAACCTAAGAAAAACATTTTTACATCCTGGAACTCTTGATGTTAATATTTTTCATGGGAACTTCGATGAAATTAAAATAGAGCTGTCTAATTTTTTCGCTATGGAGCGAGGATGTGTGTAGATATACGAGGGGAATTGAAAAAGTTTACGAAAAGTTTCTCTCGCAGCGTCATTACGTATCCAAGAACGTCAAGCGCTGTCTGATATGGTAGCTGCCATCCGACCGCTATACATGGCACAAGTCAGGTCATAACAAATAGTTTCAACGATGCGATGGAGGTCCTCATTTTTGTTAATATCAAAGTACTAAGAATTATTAGTCTGAACTTCGCTGTCAAAACAAAGGCCTAAAATTTGTTTCTTATTCGTTTGAACATAACGCAATTACCACTCACCCCACAGAGAGCAAGGCGCAGGAAAATTTGATAGTAACGAACTTACAGCGACTTCGATACCAAACGCTTCATGGTGATGCTCAAATGAGTAATTGCTCATTTGCCTATTCAAGCGCAGCAACTTACGTCAAAGTTGGTGGAATGAATCAGCGGAGAAGAGGACCACACTTGACAGAGCAATATATTTGCACGTACGCAAGAAAGCTACAATTTATGTTAAATATTATCAGCAATTCCGAGAACTTTTTGAATTCCCCTCGTACATACACACTGGTCTTCATCGCAGTCTTCCGTTTTCCATAAAACACCCTGGAACAACCCAGAAAAAAACTGATAATTTATATTCAGTTTTCAAGACCTGCCACCAACCCGAAGACTGCCTGATTTGCAATAACATACTTTAGAGATGGTAAGGAATAACGATTGATCTCGGTATTGTTCACGTCATGTTAACAACACGTTGCCGAACCTTATTCACATTAGAAAGTCGATGCGTCTGCCAATATGGAAGGGTAATGTGTGGGTCGTATGTTGTGACACTTAACGATGCTTGAGTTGCCGGAGCTGCTTCGCGCTGGTGGGAGGCGCCTCGGTCTCTTTTGCATGAGCCTGTTCTCTGTCACTGCAACTTGAGGTCGTGTAACTCAACGCTTGCGTTTGGTAACAGCGAGTGCCTTGCTTAAGGAGTGATGCTGCTTCTCCGAATGTCTGAAGTTTTAATTGTAAGAACGAGGGCAATCTTGCCCACAATTAAATGAGCAAAGGGATATCTGCTAGGTAAATAATGAACGGTACCGATCTAGTGCGCGGCTACTTGAAATTCAGGTATAATGTGTGTGTGGCGACGAGTTAGGTTAGGCACCAATTCTAGCAGAACCAAACCTATTGTTAAGTTAAATAACTTAACATTATTTAACCGTACATAGCGCATACTTTGAGGTAGGCACAATACTAGGCCAGAATGGAATTATCTCTCGTACTGCAAGGCAGTAACAACTTGCTCTTGCTTAGGGTGATTCTACTGATGTAAATTGTCTATCATTATTTATAATCAGAAAAGCAGATGCGATGCTAGCAAACACTTGCGAGTGGTAATTTCTGCACACTAAACGTTTTTACTATCAATTGGACAATCCGCTGCACGTACAGTAACACTTTCAAAAATTACTTTAATCACTTCAGTGAATTTTTGGAGCGACCGCCCCTAATATAATATCGGTAGAATGTTTGCACGTCATTTAAGCTGCTGGTTATCTTCTAGGTTTTCCTCTTTATGTATGATAGGCAAATAGAATTAGACTTTCCATACCAGATAGCTGATACGGCAGATAATCTGACTCTGTTGTTTAATAGAACCAACTTTTTAATATTTAACAAACATATACATTTTTATTTTTTATCTCTGACGTCTGCTGAGTTTTGAGTATTAGTATATTCATACCAGTGGAGGCTCGTGCTCTGTTTTAGGTGGGGCCTGTCGTATTTTTATTTATTTATGTATTTATTTTTAACCTTTGGGTGGAAAAGCTATTTGCTATGCTGAATTCAGGTCTTGACTGTGATAACACTTGAATTCAGTATATAAAATAGCTGTTCCATGCACCTATAATGGCTCCAAAAAAATGTACCGCGGGCCCCACTTAAAACAGGGCACGAGCCGTCACTGATTCATACCATTTATCTGTGAACAATCGCATTATTACCTTTCGTCAATTTATGCTTGCAGAGAAACACTCGCACAGCAGCCAGAGGATGTCTCTTTCACATAATACGCTAATGATTCTATTTGCTGGTGCCTTCTTCCATTTGTATATAATAATATACAAATATAATATATATCATAATATATAATAATACAAACACAGTGCTTTATGTGACGGCCTCTTTCACATAAAGCGTACACATTTTTACTTACTGAGTCTTCCTTCACATAATACACCTACATTTCTTTTTGCTGAATTTTTTCTCATATAACACGCGTACGTTTCTTCACATTAGGCCTCGTTCATATAATAAGCATGCATTTCTTTGGTTTTTGACGTCCCAATCTGCAGAACTTCCCGTCATAACGCGTGATAGATGATTAAGGCGAAGACGCCAGGAGGCGAAAGCATGGTTTCACCTAATAATAAGTCTGCAAGAGGTCGTTGGGACGACCCACACATTCTCCGGGTACCTCATATTCAAGCTACCTCAAGACCATTTCGTCATCATAACGGTCCCAATTTGCGAAACACCGTGTGAATTTTCCACCTCCCTACCCCCCCAATGGGGGTGTCAGGACTCCCACGGCACTGCCGTGCCCTGTAGAAACTGCAGCAGGTCGGTCGGTCCCTGACGAGGTGAGCACCTTGTGACCCGCGCAGCTCCTGGTAACCCGACGATAACATGGCACCTTCCCGCGGTAACTTCTTCCATCCTCAGGTTTCCCATGGTTTGAAGCAGCCTTGCCTCACTGCTTGGTGCGGGAAACGCCGTTTAGTTTCCTCCAACTCGGAAGTAACGGTCCGCGTTACGGGATAGCCTAATTCAGCAACAAGTAATGAAGTTCAGTTGAAATCAGTTGTGTAGAGAAATATAAACTGTTGTACTACAGTGTACTACAGACTGTTGTACTACTTTACAAGCAGTGATAACATTCTGCTTTTAACAACTATGTATATAATGGTAAATGGTGATTCATGGTGAACGAATAGACTAAATAGAGGGTAAAAAACTATATATACTGTTTCAAGGTATAATAAGAAACTGTTGTTACGGGTAGCTTATTAGCGAATAATAAGTCAATCCTGCTTTTAGTAATAATGATTCTAACAAGTTGTACAAGTAGTCTAACTTTGACCCTTGTTTTAATGGCAGAGAAGGTTTAGAAGAAGAGATGCCCTAGGCTATTCCAGTTCTAAATCCCTACAATAATCATTCACATGAGAAAAGTTTATGAAGCGCCTATATAGCTGCGTCGATAATATTGTAAACCTTGTTTGGATGCCCTCAAGATTTCCACTTGCAGCTTAGCCCTTCTGTTACTCGTGAAAATGTCTTATTTTTATTGCTCTGTAAATGTTTTCAGGCTTCTGCGAACTAAACAACTGTTACTACTCCTATAATTCACTATACCTGGACGCTGATATTAGATTTTCAAGCACAACAACGTGGTCATGACAATTTTCTTATCCGGATTATATAAAAACGTCAATAAATGCTCCCTGTGGACATTCTGTAGGAAGAACGCAGATGAAATAATAAAAACAGCACATAATTACTTAAAACAGAACTTAAAAGACAAAAACCCTCTTCAGATTTAGAATCACCAAGTGGTACTGATGCAACTAGAGTTGGAAGACTCCGAGAAGCCAGCTTCCTGTTGGCCGGTGTTATATAGCGCCGCTTTCCAGAGGACCTGCACTTGTTCATCCTTGATCCACCGCCGATAATGAATATATGAACTCTCTTTTGACTGCCAAAGGCGTCATGCATTACGGCTTACATTATAATACGGCAATGTCAGTATAAATTGAGCGTGGGACTCTACGACGGAAAGCCATGCAGCCGCTGACACTCGGCAACAATTGGGCAAAAGGGCCAATAAATAACGGCGTTTGTGCAAGGCATCTGTGTTGCGCGTACTCCTAAAAGTAAAGAAGATCTCTATTAGCTTTTGGTGCCTGAATTAAGCGTGTTTTCGTAGGAATAGAGCTGTTATTGACCTCCACAAATGTTACAATAGGCAAGTCAAAGTTAAATAACATTCTCAAGGAAATAGCGCTTTTTGAAAGTTGCTTAAGTAATTTTTTTGATACTGAAGGGTAAACGACCAGAATGTTATAGTTAACAAGATTAATAAACTAGTCCTAGTCAATAGAAGGACGGAAACCCAGGAATAAACTATTTACCGATTCTTAGTATTTCTACTTTAAACGTAAAATATTGACTTTAAGCTAAAGTTTTAAATCTACTTCCTAGTTCGTAGCTCCCTCAAAGCACTCTATACCTCTCATGCACTCGTCAGGTGCTTCATCCCTTTACAAGTCATCCACTGCATCGTATTCTCGGTGAAGTAAAGCTAGCGATTTTAAGCAGTCTGTATAGCAGTGACGCCCAATTCTGCTGGTGGGATCTCAAAATTTGAATTTCTTTTAGTAATCCGTCGACGTTGTCAACCCTTCAGTCTATTAAGTACTCAGCCACCTTCAAATCATCTCGAAACTTATGCATTGTAAACAGATTAAGCAACAGTTTGTTGCAAATGAGAATGCTATGTGTCTGCCACTGTTGGTCTGCATGCCTCTCTCTTTGTCTGTCTCTCTATTTGAGTCCGCTTGATTGTCTTGCTGGTTCTCTGTGTTTTTTTTTCTGGGTGGTTGCTTATCTGTCTCTATCCGTCCGCCAGTTTTTTTTTTTTTCAATAAATTATTAATTGAATTAATCAACTATTAACTATTTTCTTCACTCAAGTGGATATCCTACTCTCGTGCTGGTATATAGTGTGATATATCAAACTGGTTAAGTCTGTCATGGCGCTGAGCCCTGTTGATTAGGTTGTAATTTCATAACTGTAATATTATTAAGAAATGATTGTACACGAAAAAATTTTAATGTATGCTGTAAGAGAATAATCTAAGAACACCTCCCGCCCGTGAAGAAATATATGATAAATAAATAAATATACAGTAAGAGAGCTCAACCTGTCACAAAAAAAATAATAGACCAATCAAATCACAGAGTGCACAAGAGAATCTGTTGATAATCAAAATGAAAAAAAGTTTAACTGATTTCTACCCCCCCTCCCCACCCTTCTGCAGACCATAATCGCTTGCTATGAGTTTTCACTTAACAGCTTTCAACTGCGTTGCTGTCTTTTCAAATCAAAATTTGAAGAGACCCAGTTACCTTACTGGTGATATTTGCTAAGCCAGTGGATTTGCCGGCAACAATTTAAGCAACTCATTTGGTTGATACAAACCTGTGTAGGCAAGGACACAACTAAATCTTTAATAGCTGTGAAGTGAAACCTAAAAGAAAAAAAAAACTATCGTTTACAGCTTGCTTAATAACCGGCGTCAGGTAGGGAAACTTACCTTTAAAGTTGCTGTCATGATACTATCTCGTAATCAGAAGCAGGGCCCTGCGTCATTTTTCCACTACTTTGGCAGTATCTTTAAAATTCAGTCCAAATGTTTTTTCAATCATTCATTTTTGTAGCTCTATCACCCAAAAGGACCGTTTTGTTTTGTTTTATGGAACGCTAAACTATGATGGAAATATATTTTGCAAAATTATTAGCAACAGATATGAGCAAAACTGTAGGCAAAAACTATTGTTGTTCCTTAAATTTTATATGGAACTGTTTATATAATATGCACCTGGATCCGTAATTTTCCGAGAAAACGTAATACCACTGAAGGATAAAAAATCTCTAAAATTCACGAAAAAATGACAAAAGTAACCATTACAAGCAAATGTTTTGTACAATTTTTCAATGTACGATCAGTGATTTTCCATTGTAGATGCATGGTAACGGACTACACTTTTATAGCTCATAGTTGCATTTCTGGCCGGCAGTTGAAAAAGTGAATGGTTTCCTATAAAATTTATATTTCACAGGTATGTTAGAGAGTAGCTACATCGCTAAAAGAATTCTGGTTTGCCCAGAAACTAAAAATACAAACCGGCTTCTTTAAAACTAAAATTTCCATTCCCTACCAAAACTTTTGGCCGCTCCAAAAGCTGTTTTGCCATTTTAACTTCTGAGGCAGCCAAGAATTATGCTAGGGATATGATTCTACTCTTGCATTGCTGCAGCAGCAGTCCCGGGAGCGGGCAGGTGCGTGTCGTTCACCTGTCATGTGGTGCAAGTGTCGTGGGAATCAGGGCAATGTGACTCGATCCTTGAGTGTCACGTCCCATTCCCGGCCAATTTCTGGCTACAAGCTCACAAAATATCACTGGTATCAAAGCCATCTTCTTATTACCTCAAAAATATCACTGGTAATTCAGCCATCTTGTTACTATGTCGCAAATATTGTAAGGACGCCATCTTGTTACCACCTCTCAGATTTCCCTGGTAATGAAGCCATCTTGTTTCCACCTCTCAGATTTCCCTGGTAATGAAGCCATCTTGTTTCCACCTCTCAAATATCACTAGTTCTCTAGAAAAAACATCTTAGAGGGGTTGGTGAGGCAAAAAAAATGTATTGTTTAGTAATAAACGCAAATTCAATATCATCAATGACCATCGGTGAGAGACAAAGCTGTTCTTGATCATTCTTGGGTCACTTTGACGTCCTAAAATTAATCATTACCTCCCATCGTTGACCTTTAATGACAAATTTGCATTTCTTGCTGGAAAATATGAGTATTTCTTGCGTCACCCTGAACAATTTACTCCTTCTTTCAGGGTCTTGTGTTATAATGAAAAAGTTACTGTTGCAATCTCAACAATCAGTCGTGCAACCTATTTATGACTGCATTGGCCATAATTACAGTATAGTCAGTATATGTCTTGCATTATCTAATGAACTGGAAGTATGTATAAGTACTTCACAGATAGCATCTCAAACAGTGGCCCCGTCTAACACCTGCTGAAGACTCTCGAAGGCCTAAAGTTATAATAATTTTTCCATTGCATTTCATAACGTTCAGTATTAGTTTACCGTACGCTAACTACAGAACTTCCTGTATATAAGAAAGGGAAGTGCTATCAGTGAACGTCGCAAACCAACGCCAAAAAAAACTAAATGTTTTCAAAAAATTCCTTTGCTGGCATCGGCAATACCGGGAGACGCTGAGGAACCTCGCTGGTCAGCTATAATGGCGGGCAGTTAGAAGCAATCAAAGAACTACTGGACACGATCAGGAGGCTCAAACGTGACGTATGCCTTCCCGCTGAGGCACAGGAATGACAGGCGTATTCCCAAAATGAGAAATTTCTGTCGAAAATTGACGTGCCTCTACTTCGAGGCAGTGGGAAAATAAATTGACATACAGTGGACAGAAAAAAAATTGAGCAGACATACATTTTCATAAATTTTTCAACAGTGTTGAGAAATATTTATTCATCAAGAGTTTTTGCATAAGTGATTTTACTTTGCCTTTTGAAAATATTCTCTGAATAAATCTTTTTCAGTCAGCTGCAATAGTTATCATTTGTCATTGCAAAAATTACAAGATTCTGGGATAGGCTCTAAGTTCAATACACACTTCATAAATTCGTTTTTCCTTCCTAAAACTTCTGGCAATATGGTTATTTTCTTTTTAGAAAAAAACGCCAAGTTACCTGCATTCTCGCTCTTTTTCTTTTACGAACGTTGAATAATGAATCCAGGGGAAATTCTAGCTGAGGCGTTAGAACGAATATTTAAAAAGACAATCAAGAATATTACGGCGAAGTGTAAATGCATATTTGAGAAGCATCTTTATTTCAGATTTTGCACACTATTTTCATTGAATTAATTCTATTGGCTATTTTCCGCACTGACAACTCTTCATGTTCTTGAAGGGACTTTTTGTTATATTATGATTTATCAATGTGTAAATGATACTAATGTAAATTAATAAGTCATACGTTTTATTGTAAAATTAGCCCAATACTTTCCAGATCCATTTTCTAATGCGGAAACAAAGTTCTGGCAAAGTTTTCGTTGTTTAGTACGTTTTGTTTGCAAAGATTATCCTGAATAAGTCGTCAAATTACGAAAATATTAATTATAAAAATTATACAGACATTTACGCTTCAAAATTTTCTTCTATTAATCTTTTTGCAAACAATCATTTTGTAAGTATGGGAACAACGTGAACGCTCGCAAACGTTTTATCATTATGTGTAAATGAAAATAGGAAATCTTTTTTATTACATATATAAGTCTCCTGCGCTACCTCACTGTACGTATGCATAAAAATTTCCTACAATGAAAGCCGGGCCCTTTTTCACCAAGGTTTTCATGTAATGTTTTTTTTTTTTTTTCTTCCTTTCTCTCTTTTTATCTGATAACAAAAATTACACATATTGTGTACCAAATATTTGCGTATAAATTTCCTTCTTTTCATGCCATTTTTCAACGGTGAAAACGTGACATATTCTCACCAAGGGTTTCAATTACAACACATGCTTGCCATCCTCACCTTGCTCAAGAGCTGCCGCAACCTCTGACCCTAAGAACCAAGTAATGTTTCAGTCCTGGCTCTTAACGCTCGCTGCTCTAACTAGAAAACCTGCAGCACTATAATACCAATGCAATTAGCGTTCTTTGGGTAGCTTCTGGAACTTTTTTAGCTCATAAAGCTCGACGAAAGCCTTCGCTGGGTCTGCCCGCTTCCCGTGTTCGAGAAAGTGGTGAACTGTGGGGCGCGAGACGCTGTCGAGCAACATCACCACGTCCGTGTGGCTTTGGGAATGTGTAGTTTTAAGTCAACGATGTAGCTAACTCCCAACACTGAAGGTAAAGTGGAGATTGCGAAGTTTAGTGGACCTCAGAAATACTTATGGAACACAGTACGTGGCTTACAAAATTTATGAAACTCAGAGGTAAAACTTTCGAATGAAAGTAAATGAGTTTCCATATTTGTTAGATGTAATTATAAAATTACTTACTGTAGTGTCGGATCTTTTACTTTAGTAGTAGCGCTTCACAAAAAAGTATAGCTTGTTAAATTTCGAGTGTCTTACGTATTTTGTTCGCGCAATTGCAAAAATATAATATTATAGTGCTTTCAAATATATACGGTGTTTGGAAAGTAACAGCATATTTTAGATAAAAGTTTTGCTTTTCAAAGTAAGATTTTGATCACCAATAGAAATTATGCAGCAGTCAAACTGGCATTGGTGCTCACGTGTGTTACTGTTAACTCTTTTTTATCTCCCATGAACGAGGTGGCAGCAGTGATAATGTTTTCGTTGAAGATTTAAGTATTTATAAATTTATGTGTATATTTAAATATTTGTCTGTCCATCCAAAAAGAGACGGTGTTGGGCAATGTTCATAATTTTTTGTAGGGTGTCAGGTAAGTTCACCTAGATGTAAAGAGTGCAAAAAAAAAATAATATTAGCTCTCCTTTCAATATGACGGCGATGAACTTTGTTGACTGTCCACCAAAAAAGACGCAAAAGGAGTTGAGTCCTAATAATAGTAATTTTTTTTTTCAGACAGGCAGGTGGGTTGACTGAAATGTGAAAAATGGCAAAAATCTGTAATTGCCGGGCCCTTAAAAATTACGTCGTTGTATCTGTAACTCCACCCAGAGAGAGGAAGAAGGAATTGAGCAATGTTTTTGATTTTTCGTAGTGAGTCAGGTGGGTTGATTTAGATGTGAACAATGCTAAAAAACTAGAATTATCTGGCCATTAAAACTGACGGCGACGAATTTTGTTTCCTGTTCACCAAAAAGAAGCAGAAGAAGTTGAGTCATAATAATAATATTTTTTTAGGCAGTCGGAGGGTTGACTGACCTGCGAAAAATACCGAAATTCTAGAGTACGATGGCCATCAAAAATGATTTCGTTGTATCTGCCCATCTGCCCCCCCCCAACTTGGGTGTTGGTCGTACGCTACGAGTTATTACTGTGCTTCAAATTTACCTCCCGCAATCTATTCTGAGACATATATGCAACACAAATATATGCAACAACTGTATAAGTGCGCAATGACATTTCTAACACCTTCCACTGTCAGTATTTGTCTTGCTGGAAGTTTATCTATGAAATTTTTGCTATTCGACTTATAAGTTTAAACAGTTTCGATAGTAAATCTTGCTGAGTGGGTAAAGCAGGCTGCATCTGCCGTTTAGTTCTGCGTAAGCTGAATATTTCTTCAATTTGCTATGTATTGCCTTTATATCTTTAACTATCGTACGCGTACGTAAGCTATTCATGAATTGTGTTGCTTACCGTATTGGCGTGAAAATTATAAGAGCGTAAAAATATGCCTATACTGTACTACTTTTTAGTATGGGGGATAGTCCCTTAGATCCCAAAAGTACCTTTCCTTTACGGTTTAAGTAAGTAATGCTATTCGTGAGAAAAATTTAACTTTCTGATGGAAATTAATAGAAGATATGCTGTAACCCAGTGAATAATGCCGAAGCCATGTAAGTGCTGGTTATCAGAGTCATTGTACAAATTAGATATATCCTCCAGGAAATTTTTTTCTGTCAGGCATTAATACTAAAACTGAATCCTTAAAATTTGAAGACTGAATCTGCTTGTACAATTCTCCTGCCCAGTATATGCATACACAACCATGGGCGTAATTCCTCAGCTCACCGTGAAAAAATAATGTCACTTTTTTCACGGCCAACAGACTTCACTTTCGACTGCTTTATGGCAGTGACCCTCACAGAAATTAGAACGTTCACGGACCGCCCTGCTGAAATCACTGTTTCGGCAGATGTCCCTTCACTGAAAGAATTTTGCCGCTTGCATCTGCCTTGCCAGGGGCCGTAATGGTGCCATTCTTTCCGCGCGACTCTGCAGTTTCGTGACAGAAAATATTTCCCCTGTTTTACTTACCCCAAAATTTGGTTCAGCAGACAACGGGCAGGTGCTTTGTCACCGGGCGGTAGAAACAGATGGAAGTCAAGATGATTGCAATACATTATGCTTGTATATATTTAGCTTGGAAGTATTCAAACGAATTCACTATACTGCAACGAATTTATTATGAAATAGACTCAAGACCTGAAACCTTTACTTAGTTGAGAGCTATATAGACTAATTATTATATTTAGCTTGTAAGTATTCAAAGCAACTCACTACTGCGACGAACTTATTCCTAAAATAGACTTAAGAACTGAAAACCTTCACTCAATGGAAAGCCATATAATCTAATTATTTAACTGGCCTAACAACACATAGATGTTCCTCTACGTGACAGTGCTGCAATTTCTTTAACTTCGATGATGTTTCAACTCGAAAACCTATTGATTGTTATCAATCGTACTCGACTGACCCAAACATATCAACAACAATAAACTCGGAAATATAATTAAATGCCCAAACTGAGAATTGTCACACAAAAATATGTTGAGCTCTTGAATTTTCCTTTGAGTCTGCACGAGTTGAGTCTGTGTGAGGTAGAGCAGCAGACAGTGTAGAGTCTTAGACAGAGAGAAAGATAGAGAGAGACAGAGAGAGATATCTTAGGTCCGGTTTTCACCTTAGGCTTTTGAACGTGTTCATCATCAAGTCGTCCGAATACGTTACTATGCCGTAGAAACTGCAGGCAAAATACATGGTTTTCTAAGCTTTATTTCGCTATAAATATGAAGAGATATCCCTTACTTGCCAGGTAGCATTTCACCGAGGAACAGATTTGACAGGTTCAAAATTTTTTGCGACGTACACACAATTGTGTTTTAAAGGACGTTACATGACATGAACATGTTTACGAGACCAGCGTGTAGGCATGTGTTGATTTGAACAACATTCCCCTGCTGAATCATATCATGAAGAAAGTTAAGTGGATTTTGAAAATTTAAAAAAAAATCCCCACGTGAAGGGTAATTAACCTTACCTTGACCTTTCACGTGATTTTTTTTCTAATTATGCATTGCAGTTGATCCTAAAGCGCCAGAGTTGATTCCTATCTCACAGATAACAAATATATTTATTACCCAGCATTAGAATTAATGTCTATAACATTTTTTTTAATTGTTTGTCAGTTTTACCATGACGTGTGTTCAAAAATCTAATATGTATCCCTCTGATATTTATATCACGAATATTATTACCTGCAGCATAGCTATTATATTACCATATAATGTAGAATTGTAGATATATCATAAAATGCTTATTAAGTTACCAGGAAGCTGCAGTACCTATTACGAAACTGCACTCTACAGTCTCTGCTGCGCATACTGCGCGCCATAACAGTGCCACATAGACACTCCCTATGCGTACTGCATCCTCTGTGTATCCATAACCACAGCCGTCGCATTCCATGCAGCCGACAGTTCATTTCTTTTATTAACTGGGACGTGGCAGGACACCTCAACACCAGCGTGTAAATGAGCTCCAATTATACACAGGACGACTTTCTAGCAATTCTTTCGTTTGAATCATTGAGTCCATANTGACAGCCGAAGCCGTCGAAACGTCGAGGACAACATTGGCGATCTTTTACATAGCATAGGCAACAACGACTGTGTAAAATGTTTTCGACAACTTGAGAAAACTAGTAAATGTCTCACTAACGCTGATCTTTCTGTCGCCTTCAATAAAACATGCATAAGTGAGAAGCTGCTTCCAAAATATACGACATATATATATATTTTTTTTCTTAGGTCCGGTTTGCACGTTAGCCTTTTGAACGTGTTCATCATCCAACCGTCCGAATATGTTACTGTGCCGTAGAAACTGCTGACAAAATACACTGTTTCATAAGTTTTATTTTGCTATAAATATGAAGAGGTATCCCTCACTTGCCAGGTGGCATTTCACCGAGGAACAGATTTGACACTTTCAAAATTTTTGTGGCGTACACACAATTGGGATATTAAGGACGTACATGACATCAACATGATTACAAAACCAGCGTGTAGCCATAGACATGTGTTTATTTGGACAACATTCCCCTGCTGAATCATATCATGAAGAAAGTTTAGTGGATTTTGAAAATTAAAAAAAAAAATTCCCACGTGAAGCGTAATTAACCTTACCTTAACTTTTCACGGGATTTTTTTTTTGACCCTAAAGATCCAAAGTTAATTTCTGTCTCACAGACAACAAATATATTTATTACCCAGCATCAGAATTAATGTCTATAACATTTTTTTAAATCGTTTGTCAATTTTACCATGAAGTGTGTTAAAAAATCTAATATGTAACGCTCTGATATTTATATCACGGATATTATTACCTGCAGCATAGCCATTATTTTACCATATAATGTAGAATTGTTGATATATCATATAATGCTTATGAAGTTACCAGGAAGCTGCAGTACCTATTACGAAACTGCACTCTACAGTCTCTACTGTGCGTCATTACAGTACCACATAGCATACTCCCTATGCGTACTGCATCCTCTGTGTATATCCATAACTACAGCCGTCGCATTCCATGCAGCCGACAGTTCATTTCTTTTATTAACTGGGACGTGGCAGGACACCTCAACACCAGCGTGTAAATGAGCTCCAATTATACACAGGACGACTTTCTAGCAATTCTTTCGTTTGAATCATTGAGTCCATAAAGTAGCGGTCCAATACGTAGTCACAACCTCGGTTGTTTCACTGGAGCAAGAGACCAACGGCATTCAAAGGACTTCCTTCCCCTTAACTAACCCCCCGAATATAACAAAGATAAATGCAAATCCGTTGGATATATTCGGCGAGGGTCTGGTTCAAGACCCAGAACGTGAATCTTCCTGTCTCTGCTTGTCTCTAAACTCCCTGTCATAACTCTGAAGGAGTTTCAATACCACTACACTTTTGATTACCTTTTGTTGCTATTACTAATTGAATCCGAAGAAGGTTTTAGGGAGAGGTGGGCAGGGGCCACAGAGCTCTTGCTCGTTATCGAGCAACTCTCGGTACGAATAATATTAGCATCAGTTACAAGGGAGGTAAAGAGAGCGTTGAGAGCTATGTTTATATCTATAGCTTTAGCACAGACTCCTATGCTCTTTGATATCGAGAGAGGCAGATGCGGGAGTCTCTATTTATAAGGGGGCGTGATGATATAGTGCGCGATACCCTTGGAATACAAAGTGCTCACCTTGTTAGTACATAACATGATGGCCATGCTCATCAAAACATGCCTTACATAAACGGTCCTTCTTAAGAGGAATCTTAAAGGACTCCCATCGTTTGTAATACCTGTGCTAATTTAAAGCGGCAATGTAACAGTTTTCATAAAGAGACATTTTCATGCTTCACATTTCGTTTGCTGGGGAGATAATTGACGGTGTACTTACAGGGACTGCTAAAGTTTCTTTATTTGGTGGGGACAGCGCACTATACACATTGTGTTTAGAATAGATGGAACACCATTACGTTCAAAAAATATTTTTTATATTTGTGCTAAAAGTAAAAATATTTTAGGGCAACTATTTTATATCTCTGCGAAATGAAAAATATTTTAGTGCAAGTAGTATGGAGATAAAAATTGCTTAGAAGGAGACCAAAACTGGCTTTACATTGTAGAGACAGTGCTAACATTACCATTTAACAAAAGAATATGGAAATTCTTTAGCAAAATTGAATATCTAACTTATGTTTTTTTAATAATATTTAAAAAAAGTAAGAGCTTCTTCTCCGGTGATTCACTTAAAAGCATCGCCCCACAAAAAGCGGGAAAGAACCTTCCTCGACGTTTTAATCTGCTGTCGCGTTACTCAGAGCAATAAGTTCCTCAATTCCACGCGCACGATCGTAAGATAGCCAGAGCTCCATCTCTAATGAACCCAATTTCTAAAAGGTCAAAGTTCTAACTTCATAAAATGGCAATGCAGTTTAATGACAGCTTTGCATACACAAGAAAGGTTATGTATAACACATGGAATTGCTGATCAGCAAAGTTCCTATTCTATGCATGAAATTCACAGTCGCAAGCTCCAATTCAAGGCACTCTATAATTGCCCTGGTCTCTGTTTTTTTTTTTTACATACGCAAAATAATGCAAGCTAGGCACTAATGACAGTTTGCACCGAGTGCAACGGGCGTGGTCAAAAATCAAGTTTCGGGCAGTTACGAACATCGCTGAGACGACATAAATATTCTGGGTTTTGACCTTTACTTGATCTGGTGATTTGCAAAGCACAGAATATACGCCAACAAATGAGGATTGCTGTACTTTTTTCGGACTCATACTAAAAATTCGAGGACTTGATCAGCTTTAGACTAACCATATAAAAAACTGCCATCTTCTCAAACCCAAAGGTTAAGGAAAACGTACTCAGCTTCAAACTAAAAAAAAATAAAGAAGAAACAGCGACAAGAAATTTGAAGAAACTGGGGAGTGTCAAACTACTAATTACATGAGAACACCTAATAGTTGGTAAGATATTCGGAAATTAATGATCGATGTATACAGAAATTCCCTCCATTCACACGAATGTTTAACCCATCACCGTCCACAGTGAGCATCAGTTTTGCAAGAGTCTTGCCTATGTCAAATAAGGCAAATGGAAATTTTGAGCGGTATTGGATTATTGGATTTTTCTATTTCCATTTCTAGCCTCTTTGGTGTATGCACTGTGATTTCCTGCGGGTAAATGTAATTTAGTGCCGTATAAAACAGTGCTGTTTGATGCAATTCTCGGCTTAAGAAACAATACTGTGTAAATGATGAGACCGGGCAAATGAAGAGTGTAACTATTATCGAAGGTTATGCTTAAAATGGAATCAATGTTCACTGCCCGAAAAAGAAAGCTTTATTGTCACATTTGAGAAGAAACACTTGGACGCCAAGTGCAGAAGTGTTCATGTGAGCATCTAAAGCTAAAAACGACCTGGTTATTATAATGCATTTACATTTCGACAAAGGGTTTAATTGCGGTTATAGCATAGGTCCACATGCAGATATGCAATACAGTAATCGGCATCAGGCTTACAGGTATAACATCTTCGTCTCGATTTTTTTATCATTTGTTAGCTATTTCTGTTAAGTACACAGTACATCATGACAAAATAAAAGGAAATTTAGCGTGGAGACAATTGGTCACTACAGCTCATCACCTAATACATAGATATACATATCCTTGATGGAACATCTTTTGACTACATTTTTCTATTTCGTTAGTTATTCTTACATATGTTCGCTTATGAGATTTACAACTTCACGGATTTGAAATTAGTGAAATTTTTCAACTGCCCATGCTTGAAAAATTCATCATTCGTTAATGTGCTTAGGTCTGAACCTAATAACTTTTTTTTAATTTCGTTGCATGAATCCAAATTGAACAGCAATCATTGAAAGAAGCGGCGGCGGCAGCAGAAGCAATTGCGATGTCTCTCCCTCCCCTTGCCACGATATGAATCACTCAATTAAGACTAGCATTGCCTGGACTCGCCGTGTTTGATCTAAAATCTATTATAACTGAAGGGCGTGCTTTAATGAGAGCCAACACGACATTGCACGACCAGGGCTATGTATACTAAGAGGGTTTGTGTATAATGATCAGACCCAACTGCCTATTGGGATGCTAACCGCGCCGTCTGTCGGGATGAAGTGCTGGCATATCCCACCTCTACCACCAGGGGGCTGGAGGGATTGGGCAATCCCTATTTGTGGAGGAGTTGGCCAATTATTTTAGTCAGAGGTACTATGAGGACGTGGGGAAACGGAGTAGGATAATTATCTAGTTAGCTGGTTCAGAGCGAGGCGACTTGAGGAAGTGGGGATTTGGAGCTGGCTAATTATCTATCTAGATGAGAAGACAGAGGGACTGTGTGAGAACATGAGGATGTAGAGTTCGCTGACTGCTTAGGTGAGGGGACAAAGACAATAAGTACATGTAAAGTATTGGCTAATTAGTTACCTCCGCCAAGGAGGTTATGTTTTCGTCGTGTTTGTCTGCCTGACTTTTTGTCTGTCACGAAGATAACTCAAAAAAGTATGAACCGATTTGGACGAAATTTACGGGGATTGTTAGGTATGTTAGGAGGAACAGATGATTAACTTTTGGTGAAGATATGTCCATCCGTTTGTTTGTTTGTTTCTTTCTTTCTTTGTCTGCCTCATTTTTCTCAGCGCCCTAACTCAAAAAGTTATGAATGGATTTTTTTAAATTAACATGAGTTGTTAGGTATATAACAAAGAGTAAATGACCAAATTTTGGCAATGATCCGTTTGTTCGTTCGTTCGTCACTGTTTTTAATTTTATGCTTTGTAGCACATAAACTCAAAAAATAATGAATGGATCTTTATGAAATTTATATCGGTTGTTAGTTATATTAAAAGACATAAATGATTAAATTTTACTGCAGATCGGTTTGTTCGTTTGTATGTTTGACTCATGTTTGTCATAACGTTAGTCAGCAGTTTAACTCAAAATGTTAAGAACGAATTTTCAATAAAATTACACAAGCTGTTATTATTATCAAAAGGCACTAGATTTTGGAGTTTATACAAAGAAAATTTTGGTTTCAGAGCCAATTTGAATTTTTTGCTACCGTTGCCTCGCTTGGCGGGGGTATGTGCTCTCAGAGTGCTCCAGTTCGAAAAGTAATTTATGTATTTTCATGAAAATTATATGAGTTGTTGGGTATAATAGGAAGAGTAAATTACCAAATTTTTTAAATGATCTGTTAGTTCATTCGTTCGTCACTGATTTTAATTTTATGCTTGTTAGTACAATAACTCAAAAAATTATGAATGGATCTTTATGAAATTTATAGGAGTACTAGTGGCCCGGGCCGTCA
>LQNS02278099.1:1020487-1034431 GCA_001587735.2 Parhyale hawaiensis | reverse complement strand
AATTAGCACCTCAGGAAATCCCCACTGTCTCCTGTGCTTGCTACTGTTCAGAAGGCTTCTTTAATGAAAATTCAGAATTCCGCCTAAAAAAATTGGATAGATATTATGAGGCGTAGGTAAGTGACATCTTTCGTAGCAACAATGAAGATGTCCAGACACGATTATGCAGGCGAGCTCAGGTCCCTCAGCTAGAGCGCCCAAGTGCGACCCCCGTATCCAGGATACCATCTTCGGCACCTGAATTTTCTCCTATCTTATTCCTATAGAGCGTGACAGGAAAGATATAAATATAGCTACAAATAAATAAAAACACGAAGTGAATTATTACATAGTACTGATTTGGTAATGTTAAAAGACATGAATGATCACATTTGGTGATGATCATTCGGTCTGTTTGTGTGTTTCATTTATGTTTGTCACAATGATTGTTAGCAGCATAACTCAAAAAGTTATGAACGGATAATCATGAAAATTACAGGAATTGTTTATACAATCAAAAGGCATAAATGATTAGATTTTGGTGTAGATACAACAAAAATCATGGTTTCAGAACCAGTTGAAGTTTCCGTTACCGTTGCCTTGCTTGGTGGAGGTATGCGCTCTCAGCGTGCTCTCTAGTTATTGTAAGCTACTTTTCGACTGTATTTGTTCGAATTCAACTATTTGCTGTATTTGAAAGAAAAAAAAAAGTTCCAAACAGGAAAAATGCACTCGAAGCCGAACAGCAGGTAGACAGTTAGTGATTCAATATCAGGGGCAACGGAATTATATGATAATCGGTTATTTATTATTATGAGAATGAATTCTGATAATGAAATAAATCGTATTTAATATATATTTTGACCTTCTGTGCTTTCATTCGCAAAATGATGGTTTTCATATTTTTGATAGAGTAGGAGCAATAACAGGACGTTGAAGAAATTCATCACTCGAAGGTGTTAACACTTGGATGCTCTGAAAGACCATTTGGTCCCCTTTAATATAGTGTTGAGACTACGTAAATTAATGTTTATTTAAAATATCTTAAGCTACTGATGCAGGGTAATTTTCATCAACTTTCCTATATATGAAGTTCGTTGATGTTAAGTTACTGAAAGCACATGTAAATGTTCAGTAAGTCGATTAATATTGTACATTCGAAGGAACTTACCCGCGTTCAATAAGAATTAGAAAAGGCTTACCCTGAGAATCTCCAGCTTATTCAGGCCTTTTAAATGTTTGCAGCTTAGTAATGTCAAGCAAGTGCCTATGCAAAAATTAAAATTCTTGCGTGGCAACTACAATGTCACCGGAGACAAGGCGGTACATGACCAGCATAGTCGAGGCGTGGCTGTCCCAAGCCAACTAGCCATTAATTCTCAAGAGCTCAGGACTCTGATTATCAGCATTGAAACGATTTGACATGGTCTCACTTTTATTGTTTACTTAACTCTTTGTCTGCTAATATTCAGCTCTCATAATAGGGATTTTTCTCTTCCCTTCAGTTTATAAATAAAGAACATTATTTGTTTCTATCTCTCTGTCGTGATATATCATAATTGTAAAATTTAAGCGCTGTTTGCTCCAAGATTCTATCTGCATAATCTAAAATTTTATGTTACTCATTTACCTTTTGATGATCAGCTCCCATCAAAAGTGCTTTTCGTTCTCTCAGTAAGTAAACTTATGCATAGTGCTATACTTGTAGCTCACTCCCCATAAAGAATCTGTTCCACATTTGCACTGTTTTCATGTTCTACACAGTGTAACTGCCTTTTAACTCGTCCTCTTTTTCCTCTGCCCTTAACAAGTACACAATTCTCGCGTGTCACCCTTTTTTTTTGCAGAATCGTTTCCAAGTATGGAAGTTATTTGTTCTGCGTTACGGTGCAACTCCTCACGTCTGTACAATGTAACCTAATCTTACTCATTTTCCGTCTGATACTAAACTCTGGCAATGAGTTGCAGACGGTCGACTATTGGGAAAGATTTTTTCGGGTTTCAGTTCTGCAAGATATGAATTTCAGCATAGGAAAAAGAGAGTGATAACGTCACCTTATGAGAAGGTAAACAAGCTACACAAAGACAAATCTTTGTTGCATTATATGACTATAATGTAGAATGAGTCCCAGATTTAAAGGTATGCCTTGATGCCTTGATAAGAAATAGTTTCGAGATTTTTGTTCCGTAAAAAAGTGAAAGCGTTCACTTCTACACATGGTGACATCACCACTATCTTTGTTCTAGTGATGTTCAGAACTTACAGGAGTGATTATTTTATTGATCCAGAAAGAAATACTCTCTAATTGCCGTACTTCAATAACCAAAGCGAATGACATTTCCATTATAATATACCAACAAACCAACGTATCACAGCATTGACTCGAGCACCATAATTTAAGGCAGAATGAAAAATTATAGTCAGTGTAAGAATTATTATCGTGGAAAATACCCTAAAAATTCACACACTCCAAAATCAGCCGATTATCGCGCAAAATAACGTACTAAATTATGTCTATGAACTAGGATAGCAGCCTTCGTACGATGTTATTCCATCTCTCTCCTGAAAGTTTAATCTGTGATAAATTGAGCTCAAGCTTTCAAGCATTCGAAAGCTGAATTCATATAAATATAACCCCCTTTCTAATGTTTTCATGACAGTTCAGATACGTATAAAAACAAACTTGTTCTCGGCTGAAAGATAAAAACTCGTTGCAGCCTAAAAACTTTTGGCATTTATAATGACTTATTTTCCATTTGCAAATAGCTTATTGTAGAATTGAATATCAATGACACAAATGTGTCCCAACTTACACAGTGCATGCCGTTGTATGAAATAGTGACTATTAAGTAATGAAGTGAAAATCTAGAATACAACAAATAGCATCTCGTCCCACTCACGTACTGATTGCGGTCGTATAAACAAAATAGAAACTTGTTCTCATTATTAGCTCTATACTCCTAGTTTAGGTCTCTTCTGTATCACATGTCGATTTCATCCCAGAATATAATTTAATTCATTTTACTTTTTCTGAGGAGCATTCTATCCCCACATCCTTCAGAATCGTGCATGCAGTATTTGTAAAAAAAAAAAAACCTCAGAACTTTACCCCATATCTCATCAAAAGGAAATTCTACTGCTATTCAGAGATTAGATTTATCATCACTTCAGAAGTTAATTTTACTCCTCCCTCTTCTGTATCACATAGAGATCTCGCCGCTCTACAAACTCCGATTCCTTTTATTCCTACTGGCTGAAATTTTACCCTACACTGTTCAGTATCACATGTTAATTCTGTAGCTCAACAAGTTGGCAATTCTTTACCTTTTTGAGTGGCGTTTTACCCTGCGCTCTTCAGTATCACATGGTATTTCTGTGGCTTAATAAACTCTGACTTTTTTACTTCTTCTGATGCTGGTTTTGCAAACATCGAAGACCGCTAATGACCCGTCACTCTCGCCAGAAAGAGTCCGCTTCATAAAGATGCCAGGTCGGACCCCGGTTAGCGAGCGCAGTACCTTCCCAGTGATGTATGTGACATCGCTGCTATGATTTACACGATCTTGAGCACCTTGGGATGGCTTCACATGGAGAAAATTACGTCGGTTTTATGCCAGCGTCGGTACGTCGGCTGCTATGCGGTCCGACGCTGGCACTTTGACGTAAATCGACGCTTGGATTTTCAATCGGAAGCCGACATCACCAACGCCACGCCATGCATTTTAAAAGACGCAATTAGCCACGGGTGTTAATTAGGAATTCATTTATTGGTCATCACTAAAATTGAGAAGTAAATGGAGACTCAGGCATAATTTTAATGCGAGTAAAGAGTGGGAATACTCTGGAACCTCCTCTCCTGAGCATGGGAGGTCCTGGGTATTGAAAGTTCTGGGAGCTATTATTGATTTCCATTGACTAATGGGTAGTTGTTTAGAACTGCACCCATCACAGCTTCTTACCAGGAATTATATCCATAGACTAATGGATAGTATTAAGCTACACCCATGATAGGTTCGTAACTGGGCTCATTTTCATCAATTAATTGATAGTATTAAACTAGACGGATGACTGGTTCGTACTGGAATTTATGAGCATGAATTAGCGGTTAGTATTAAACTAGGTTCATACCTAGAACTATTTGCATTATTTAATGGGTAGTATTAAACTGCACCCATGGGAGATATGTCCCTAGAATTATTTCCTCTGGCTATTGAGCATTATTAAGCTGTATGATAGGCAGATGAATAAAACTAAGAGAAATTATGACCCATTAAAATTAGCAGATGCGCTCGTACTAGAAGAATTACACAAAGTGACTGACTTATATCATTTGGTTGCAATCATGATAAGTTCATAAACTGCATATCATATAATTAACAGCATCATGTTCCAATATAAATGATATGACCGTACAGATCATATAACTTTCGTACCACTGGTTGTGTAACGCACCGCATAAGTAGTCAGTAATTGCAATGTGAACAACGAGTGTAATTACATCTACTGCAGGACTCGTTGCCGCCTTGAGCACATTCTACTGCAAGCCCCGTGGACGCAATATTGTACCTACAAATTCTACTGTATGACCCGTAGATGCTATGTGCAACAGAGCGAAAGCAATTGTACCCCATGACTCGATGATACTGCATTCAGAACTACTTGCTTTGCGGCCTGCTCTTCCTTGGAGGGGGGGGGTTATTTTGTAGGAATGTATGTAAACAAATATTATAATGGCCGCCTGCATTCAAGGAGATTCAAATTATTCTATGCTTACCTTGACAACGGTTTAATTTAATTGCTTTGAGAGATGCAAATACAAGTTCAGTGCTGCTTATATTATCTTTGCTCTGACCATTACGGGCAATGTTAGTGTCATTTCCTTTTTAGTGGGCGTTGCGAATTGAAGAAATGTGCATAATATTTAGCACTGTGATGCTAGCTGCACACAAATAGAGTGCAGAGCCTAAAAAGCGTCCAAATAGCAAGGTTTTTATCCACAAAATCCTTTACTGTAGAGTTGAATAAATAATACAAAGTTATTCCACTTAATTTCCATGTGGAATTAAAAATATCCTTCTCTAGAGCAACTGCTGCAGTTGTTGTTTATTCAGTTGAATAGCCTGGTTAGAACACAAAAATATAACTGAAATAAAACACAATAATTAACATCTTTTAAGAGACAGTCCAGCACAATGCGGCAACAATACAAGGAAATGGTTGGCCGCAGCCGTGCTCTACTCTGGATCCATAGAGGTGATTTTCTGCAGCGCGAACAAGTGCATGTGAGTTTTATAGTTCGGTTGCTTGTGTTCACGGCGACTTTTTTCCACATGTCACTGCATTGTACTGTACTATACTGTATAGCACTGAACTGGAACACTTCATAATAGCAAACTCTTTCCATTAGCCCAATATTTCAGTGCTCTATTGGACCATTCATGATGACATAGGCTCAGTGAGGACCAAAACCCAGGCTTGGCCTCCTCAGTGGAATGGGACTCTTGCTACGTCTGTCTGATAAAACATAGAAAGTAAAGAAGCCTTCTGCACCGACTTCGACTTCTACCAATCTGTATACAAACTGTTAGTAAACATACCCAATCGATATGTTTCTTTTCTTCCTCAGATATCTATATATAATTTGACGAAACGGTCATAGCTCATAGAGGGCCGGAGCATTAGCTCCAAAGTTTCTCTGGCAATGGGCCTGGTAGTCCGTCTACAGCCTGCTATCTAATCTAATCTGATATAGATACTGAGCTGTATAACCTGACCCAACAGCCAGCCTAGTCCTGACGGCGCCTACGGTCACCAGTGTGTCACGCACTACAGACAGCCCTTAACATTTCGGCACCCCGAGGTTATAAGGGTGAACCCCTCAGCTTAAGAGGGTTAGCGTGGGTCACGTCTATAAACAGGTAGCCGTGGGAGGGGGCGTGGGAAAATCTCTAGTCTCTTTTCCCTTTTTTCCCCATAAATGAGCCGGAACATACGCCATAGTTATGGTTTTGCGGCTGGGTGCGGTGCCGGTAGGAAGGCTTGACTTCGTGAAGTGGTAGTGCAGTACGACTTTGCATGGAGAGAGTTTCCGTACCTATGTTACACCTGCCAGAGCTGGGCGCGGCTTTTTGCAGCCTTCTCATAAGTTATCTATTAGGGGCCCTGCCGTCCTCCTTAGATGCTTTATGACCCGGCTATCCTGATTCAAATGTTTGCAGGTTTTACAGTCAGCGGCGAACAGGTACTCCAGTTATTTTTATTCGGGCTGTTGCCGCAATATACTATCACTGTTTTCGCAATTATAAGGTGTTTTTGAGTCCAAAAAGCATAGGTTACGTCTTAAAACTTTCGGTTTGAGATCGATCTATGCTTCCCTGACCGCGTCTTGCAAGAAAAAAACAGCGCTTTGCGAGACCAGGAACAGAAATGACTTCAATAGTGCCGTGCCTATCTTTGATACGTGTGGTTCGGACGACGTCCAGCCGGTGATACACACACCACCCGACTTGCACAGAGACTTCGTTTCTGAACTTTGTGACGAGCTAGGGAATCAACTGCGAGTTGTAATCATTACCGTGTGTTCCTCGTGCACACTTTACAAAATAAACACTTTTGTTGTGAGAGTACAATGAAGAACCGTAATTTTCTAAACTGACTTTACTCTAAGTACCATCGGAGCCGGTAAGATTCAGTAACGTGAATGCTGGTACTGTACGTGCAAGCAGCACGATATATTTTATGTTAAATCTTTTGCATTTCATTGTGTTTCATTTTATATCACACGTTGAACCACTATTCCTATTTCGGCACATGAAATAATATTTTTCTTGTACCAAGACAATGCTAAGTTAAAGCACTGTGGGATAAACTGATGTGGCTGAAAGTACAGTCATACTTTAAAGAAAATACTCAGTTCAATAAATTAAACCCTGATTTACTTTACAGTCCATTCTATTTATTTCTGCCGCATTTATTACAATTAATCGATTAAGCACCTTTGGGCACTTAATGCATGCTGTTATCCTTGTCCGAAAATACTTATAAATTGATATTGGACACTAAGAGAGTTGCCAATATTTTAAAAAGTACAGGTTCAGCAAATTCAGAATTAGGGTAATTTTGGTATTCCACGTCAACGCAAGCCGCACGATAGACCCTCAGGTCAAAGCTCCTGCACTCCGTCATCTCCATTACTTGCGGTCTGTGCTGCAGTTCGTCAGGGTCTAACCTTTCCCAGCACTTACAGTACACTTACTTTAAGGAAACCAGTGCAGGTCGTCCATCGCCGCAAATTTTATCAATCGCCTGACTTCCAGTGCCCCACTGACCCGGGAGCATCGAGCCTGGATTGCAGGGCTAAGCCTGGAAATACTGTGATGTATTAGGATGGCATCAAAGTTCTTGCCGGTTTTAACATTCCAAAATGTCAACATTTCAAAATATTGAAAACCCGCAAGAACTTAGCTTTCAACTTGATAGTTAAGGCCAATTCTTTCGTATATCTGATGTAAATAAGATAAGATATTTTAAATAGAAAAAAAAACACTTGGCTAAAGTATGCTTCATCGAAATGTCAGTGACTAAAATCGGTTCACACGATCGACTTTCGACCGTTTTTCTTGCAGGTAACCGTCCAACTACGTTGCTGTGTTGTTTAAGCTATAAATAAGTGTACAGCTTTCTGAGTTTGTATGCACCACAGAGAAAAAGTTACATCCAAAACTTGCTACCGACAGTTCCTTCGGCCAGTTGACTCGATGGTAAGGCAACAACTCAGCAAATCATTTTCGTATTTACACAACTGAGTTTTTTTTTTATAAAAAGACACCACAAAATACTCGGATATTTAGCTAAGTGAACACGTCCTAAATACTAACATGTATTGTGGTCTTAAGATTAACTTTAATTCTCAGGTGAAGAGACTAGTTAAATCAATGTTCCGTTATTTCTGTGTGAAATTCACATGTATGACAAAAAATACACAACTTAATATCTGACATTTTACGTAAGTCACCATTTCATGCTTGGAGTTTTGAAACTGCATCTGCAAGAAGCTGTAAGCAAATCTATCGTTTCGAAAATGGAATATAGGAGCCTGAATATAAACAAAGAAATTTTTTTATGTTTTGGGAAGGATCCGCAGGCGCTGAATGTCATCACGAAGTTAACGTCCGTGCGGAGGGCGGTGGGAAAGGGCCCAAAGAGCGCCGGAGAAAGCGTTGACTGTGCGATACGATCGCTTATTTCGATAGGAAAAGAGGAAGCAGAGGCGTCGGCAAGTGCCACTGCAGTCGTGGAGCTTTAGAAAGTTCCTTGCCTTCCTTCGCTGTAATGAAATCTAAGCTTCCACTCCCACTAATGTACGCACCAGGAGACAGACATGTCTTCAATTTCCTTGTTCAGTTGCTGTCAACGAATCTATGGCCATGCTACAAATCCCAGCGTGAGAAATCTTGAAACTGAACTTTATTAATGCAGAACGGGTGTACGCTGCCACTCGCATATTCAAATTGTGAGGTTGAAGAATTTTTCAGAGAACTGTTGCCAAGATGGAAAAGGCACCCAAGCCTTGTAAACTCTGAAATTTTTTATCAAAAATATTCTCAATGTGCACTAAAGAGCATTACGAATTATCCCGTCGTTGTAACTCACACATGCAGCAATGTAATAAACATAACCAGTTGTGTAAAAGCTCAAAGTGAAATTGTCTCTTTCATTGCGAGCTACAACACTAATACTCCTTGCGTTTTATTTTTTCAACGACACATTATTCAGTCATATTAAAAAAGTAACCTCTTTACCTGGTGAACACCCTAACCGTCCGCATTATACAGTATAGTATGTAAACGTTTTTAGTAAAGTTATTGAACCATACTGTTCATCTTGATCTCAAGTATGACGTCATCACTTTTCAGGTTTTGTGATAGTCAACCAGAGTTTCATCAGGTGAGAATAAGCATCATTATGTACTTTGAGCTTCAAAATTCAGTGTTAGCCATAGGATATTTCCAGTTTTTTATTTCACATTTCCAAACTGGCAGTAAAATCGACTGGAGCAGGTACCATAAATTTAAGAATAAATGCAGTGGCCCGTACTCGAACGAATGTAATCTTGGGCCTAGAAAAACACTTGACCAGGCTAGAAGTAAGTGTTTTTGGACCATCAAGATAAACCTCTCGGTGGCCAAGCAACGGTCCGATGCGCCAGCTTCTGTGGCTGTTCGAATTCGATGCCAGTCGGCCCCAGTCAGCCTGGAGTTTCCGCAGGAGCACTCGAACAGCTCGAGGCCAGAGGAAACACACGAGATTCGCTGATAGACTCTTGCTCCTTGGCTACTTCCCTCTTTCTTAGCACTGCTGAGTCATCAGAATTGTATATTTAACTGGAAAGTAGATCCTCTAGATTAATCGAGGCCAAATTATTAAAATTAATACTTTTGATGATATTGCCGTTGTTGTTATTATTATAATTGTTATTATCGGAGAGATTTCACGACCCAAATTGGATCGGTTGAGCAATGTTGGGCTCTACGCTCTGGCGCCGGGTCGCATCCCGCGACCTAAGGCTCAGAGCACTTTGTGAATGATGTGCGCAGTTCCAAGCAGAGCGCTCTTCTGGAGGGTTCCTGGGTGGAGATGGCCGCACTTCAGCTCTCGCAGGGCAGTCTTGAGTTCTTGGACATTGCTCCCAGAGCTCCGATGACCGCTGGAACGACATCCACCTTCATCTGCCACAGTCTCTGGAGTTCGATGGCAAGGTCACGGTACTTTTCCTTCTTCTACGCTTCCTTATCCACGATTCTGGAGTCGAAGGGGATTGAAATGTCGATCAGTTTGGCCGACTTCTCCTGCTTTATTATTATTATTATTGGATATTATTATTATTATTAAGATCATTGTAAATAAAATAATTATCATTATTAATAATATCATAATTTGCGTAATTATTTTAATGATCATGATTAATAAAAATATCAAATTCCTGTTTAATTCCATGGATAATAAGAATAAAGTTGGCACGTAAACTTCACTGAGCGCGTTTCATTGTAGTACTGCGGCTAGCCAACTATTTCCCCATTTTAATTTCCCATCTCCCCCTTATACTAGACCAGAATTGCCGAAGGGCCTCAATAAACACCTTGCTAAGTAAGCACTGTACCTAACATTTCTTCGCCAAGCCCTGGCAAAACTACCGTGAATCTTCTTTAAACTTTCATGTAGCGCCAAAGCCTATCTTCCTCCGTCCCCAATGCAGAAATGCCCGACCTCGGCTCTCAGTGGCCATAAATCACGACGACGGGGCGCCACTCGGACTGTGGAACGAACTGATCCCTTCTGATGACTGTCAGTGTGAACTGAGCAATTTCCGCAGGGTTATTGAAACTAGCGAGGTCATGAGACATTCCAGCCACAGCCTTAGGGAACTTTTCCAAGAAATTTTTGGATCTTGCAGCGATCGACAAAAGAATGGGGAAGAAACACTTTCAAAACCGACTGTTTATATTGAACAAGGGAGCAACGCTTGATAATTCCCCTTTGTGATATCNTTCCAGCCACAGCCTTAGGGAACTTTTCCAAGAAATTTTTGGATCTTGCAGCGATCGACAAAAGAATGGGGAAGAAACACTTTCAAAACCGACTGTTTATATTGAACAAGGGAGCAACGCTTGATAATTCCCCTTTGTGATATCAAAGCGCATACCAGCCATTCAAATATGCCTTCTCGATATGGTAGAACAAACAAAATCTTTGAAGTCGTGTTATTCCTGTCAAAAAATAACCTTCAATTCCTTCAAAATGAAACTCTTTGAATTTTGAGCAAGAAAATATAATTTGTAAATCGATCAAATTGTTGTATAAGAAGAAAAAATTGCGGAATTCTTCATGGCCTTAGGAAACTGGAAGAGACTGTGTAAAGTCCTCCATGTTGATATCAAACATACCTACTTTTTCGAAATTTTACGTTCTGAATTTGAGCAATACACAAAATCTTTGAGTTCCGTCATGTTGATTTCATACACTTTTCTTATTAAACTCCACGTCAAGGCTTCAAAGGATGGGTAGTTAACATGAGTACAAATATAATGCATTAATCAATCCCAAGAAGCCCAAGGCGCTGCTAAGACAAAGCCTTCAAAACAAAAATCATGGCTGACTCAAATGCCTGCAGCTCCAAATGGCGGAATACAGATCCTGGCAAGGCATTTCATACTAATACAGTTCCGAGCATAAAGCAACGACCAAACTACCTTGTTTAACGCCTGACTGTATCCAAAGCTAATTGGTATGCTTCGGTCACAGCTTGTGTGCTTCTCCCAAAGACTCTGGAACCTAGAATGGACGAATGTATACTTGGGGCAATAACATACGAGATCGACTGGTAATCACAAATTTAAAGACTCTTTCGATATAAAGTAGCTTTTCAGGCTGCTTCGTGCTACGTCAAATAAAAAAACCTCTTCCTAATCCTATCCAGTTGATACAAAAAATGAGCATAACCTTCCACATCATCTGTTGATGTTCAACAAAAAACAAATTAATGCTCGAAATCTATCAAGTTCATAACTAACATGAATCCAGCACTAGACACGACTACGCCAATGCCATAAAAGGTTAGCGTGTGTCCTAGCAAGCCCCTCCCTTTTTTTTTTAGCCGACGGTAAGTTCCAGCAGCAAAGCAGCCTTCGCTCCAGCGGCGCCGTGTCCCGCCGATCAAATTCTCCAAATGTCGAGCCAGGTTTGCGGTTTCCCTGAGAACGGGAGGCTCCATTGACGAAATCTTGCAGAATTGTGCAATTGCGGAAACTTTCGCTCGAATTATCACATGAAACTGAAAGTGCTTCCATGAGCTCCTAATATCTGAAACGCCTAGATGAATGTTGGTTTTGTATTTAATCTATGTTAAATATTGAGGGTAACAAAGTTGTGAGTATACGAAAATGACTAAACAAAGCACTAGTCGGATGACTGAACATGAGTGAATTTACGATGTGCATGCACTCACACGATATTTTTAAAAGTTAGATGTTGTTAATCGCAGCATATATTAACATTCTCAGGTATAACTCGTGTCTCAATCTCCATGCATTATATTCTTGAATCTACTACGCAATTCCTTGGTTGAACCACATTCCTATATTTCAGCGGAAATTTTTAGCGGATACAGATATCCAAGTTTGCTATTTGCCAACACAGTCGATACACTCAGTCTTGAAATTGTTTTTAGTCGTCATTTTCATAGAATATTAATATTATTGTTTTAATACGATACTATTCTGATAAATACTTATTTCGAATATTGTAAGCTTACTCCTGAGTGAAACAGCAACAGACTTTCAAACCAATAGGTATATTATTTCTCCGTAATGTTAAATCAATATAAAAATTTATCCCGTTCGCAGTACATCACAGTCTTCTGTGTCATTCATCGCAAAGCCCTCACCGGAGATTACGAACTCCGTATGAGTTTTATAGATCACTCGCAGCTTCTAACATCTACAAATATAGTGGCCCATTTATTATGGACAAATTATTGTACTTCTTCGAGGTATCTAAGTTCTCTTGCGTTAACTATTTGTTTCTTCGAAAGTTTTCTAAGTTTCTCACTTGGATGTAAATCCGGACATTGCCTCTTGGCCACTGTAATACACTTAGACTGCGTATTATCTGCTATGCATTTCTTAACAGAATGCGCTGCATGCGCTGAATAATTATCGTGCTGAAAGATGCCCTGGGGTCCAGGATTAGGTACTCAAACAGATTGTTTCACTTATTTAGTCAGAAATGTGATGTAGATAAGTAGTGCTTGATATACAATATATATGTATATATAGAAATTTATCACCCGCAAGTGTAGCGAAGAGCGGTGATAATGTTTTCCCTGAAGATTTAAGCTTGTATATATATTTGTTTATCTGCCACCCAATAAGTGGTCGAATGAGTTGAGCAATGTTCATAAGTTTTTACAGGGAGTCTGGTGGGTTGTCCTCGATGTGACCCATACCAAAAAATAAGATTAACTGGCCATAAAAAATGATATGTGATGAAATTTGCTCGCCACCCAAAAAGCTGGAAGGAGTTGAGCTATGTCCATGATTTCTGTAGGGAGTCTGGTGGGCTGTCCTCGATGTGATCCACAGCAAAAAACTAGGATTAACCGGGCATCAAAAATAACGGCGTCGAAATTTGCTCCCACCGCGGATGATGGTCTTACGCAACGAGGCGCTCTATAGTGTTTCCATATATCTATCGTTATTTAATTTTTCTTCTCAAGGTTTCTATTCATTTCTGTCTAGTAGCAAACTGAAAACACCAAGCTCCAGTCACCATATTTCAGAGTTGGAACCTTGTTTTCTTGAAAATAGAAAGCTAAGCTTATACTCCCCTAAACACAAGCATATCTCCGTAACCCACACCTCCAGCTTTATCTTGTCTGACCTAAACACAAATAGCTAAAAACCGGGCGGTATCTTCATGTAAGTGTGTTTTAGCAAAGGATAAACGAGCCTTAATCCTGCTATCAATGAATTGTCACACCTTCGTTCGCCTGAAAGCTAGGCGTTCTCCTTACGTCAATATTCTTTGTGAGGTTTTTCTAAAAATTTGTGACCCCACTTGTTCAGATTATTCATACTTGTTTTGATAGGGATATTTTTTTAACCTTTGTCCCCTCGCTCTGTTTTTCTAGGCAGACGAGATAAAGAATAATGCCTTCTTCCTCACCCTTGACGGTTCTCAATGGAATGAAAACGTTCATATAATTTTCTTCAATATGTTGTCAACAGCTGATATAGGGACCACTAATTTATTTCGATATTTTCTAATAATCCATACCATTTACTTATTTATTTATTAAACATTTGTGTCTCCACAGGCGGGAGGTGTTCTTGGATTATTATATTACAGCTTACATTAAAAATTGTGTGTACATTAATTTGTTAGAAATATTACAGCTATATATTCAC
>LQNS02278099.1:938276-964226 GCA_001587735.2 Parhyale hawaiensis | reverse complement strand
TGATCTTTCGCTCGCCGGTGGCAGTCTCTGGAGAAAATTATCTAAGTCGGCCGTGATCCCTGCAGCCTCCTGTGAACTGAGCCAGCGGTCTGGGTGCGTGATACATGGAGCTCGGGAGCCATAAGTGCGCGGCTTATGACGTGCTCGCGAGGCTTTACGGCTTGTTCTGAGCGCAATTGGAGAAACGAGCGGCGCACCCGCGCTCTGAGATGCTTGCATGGTCGCCCTTAGGTGTGTGGGGCGGTGCGAGTAGAAGGTGGTTAGTGCAGTTCGATGGTGAAGCGCGTTGGAGTAATATTGCCTATATGTTGAGAGTAGAAGAGTGGTAGTTTTGTGTTGCGGAGAGTTAACGTCGAGTATTAGACGCGTAGTTGGGTATCGAGCAAGTCAGGGGAAGTAAGACCAAGAATTCTCACCCAATCGGCAATCTATAGGCATTTATCGGTTACTTACGAGAAAATAGTGAGTGGTATTGGATGATATCGGATAAATACCCATAAATTTCCGATTGGGTGCAACTCGGCTCTCGGTAGACTAAATTTACGTCTTCTGTTTTCTTTCTACTACATCTTCAAAGTTCTTGAATTCAGGCAAAAAAAACTGTTTAGGCGCAGCCCCTGCATGAAAGCTAACAAATAATAATAATTATTATGATCATCATCAAATTTGAAGACACGTTGTGGTGTAGTGATGCAGACCATTAGGTGAGTGGTAGGGATGTGGGCATCTGGCAAGTCTGTGGTGAGCTAATGCAGACAATTGGAGTGTGTTTCTCAGGGCGAAGTGGTTTAAATTTACAGTGCAGATTATGAGACACTTAGTGGCGAGGTTTGCTTTTAAATTGTGATATAGAACTAGCCGTATGAGGTTAAGTTTAGGTAATGGCTGAGTGTGGTAACGAGGTTGTATAAAGTGTAGTAGGTACGGGACGCTGTGGTGAGGTGTGGTGGCAGGGTCACGAAAAATTTATGAAGAATACTAAGCGACTGGTGACCATAGAGAGTATTAAAGGTGCAATGCGCAAATAAAGCAAAGTGTAGACGTGCCAAGGAGTGGTGCGACACAGATGTAAATTGTTATTTAGAATTCAACCTTCCTAACTTCACTGTACAAACATACTGATGCCTGAAAAGTCATTCGTTCAGTATATGGTAGCAGCTATTTCAATTGGGAAAAAGTGCACCAAATCTAACCTTGCTTCACTTTCAGATAATTCAGTGGAACCTTGTGGTGTATTTAGAGCAACCTTCGCCATCTAAAAGCAAGTTTATTGCATCAGTTAAACGCTCGTTAAGCTGCAGTCGTAGCGTAGATACGGCCAGCCCGGGCCACCGTGTGCGATGCTTGCTGCGAACATGCGCACCGCATGGCCATCTCACGCGTGCTTCTCGCTTACTCAACCCTTGTGTTACTGACAGGCTGACAGCGTCTCCTGATACCGTGATCAATTTAACCAACTTGTTTCTGGCGGTCTCTATTGATACCATTAGTAATTTAACCGATTTAATTGTTACTGAGGGTCTCTCTTCATACCATTATCAATTTAACTGACTTGTTATTGGTGGTCTCTCCTCATACCATTATCAATTTAACTGACTTGTTATTGGTGGTCTCTCCTCATACCATTATCAATTTAATTGACTTGTTATTGGTGGTCTCTCCTCATACCATTATCAATTTAATTGACTTGTTATTGGTGGTCTCTTCTCATACCATTATCAATTTAATCACTAGTTACGGCCTGTCCCTCCATACACCAGTATCGATTTAATGTTAGTGATGATATATCTAGATACAAGTATGATTTCAAGTATTTTATTACTGACAGTAACTCTAGATTACATTATTAATTTAATCCTTTCGTTATATTGACTGTGTTCCTAGATGCGTGTTGTTTTTCTAAGTCAGCCCTCTGGCAACTATTACACTGAGTGAAAGTTTTTTTTTTATTCATTACTGCATTTATGTAGACATCTCCCACGAATTGATGCATTTTACAGTATTTCCAATAACCTGCATTAGTATATTCATTTCGTTACCAGCTATATCTCTCGACACCGTGATCAACTTAACTTAGTGCAACTGACGGTACCTGCGAGATGTCTTTGTTATTGTCGCGTATAGCCAGTGTCAAGATACGTTTGTATACTAAACCCTATAGAGGAGACGGGCTAACTTTTAACTCAGGAGCCACGCGGACTTTCAATAACTGACAGACGGGCCCAGCCAGCACCCGATGTATACATATCAAAGATCAAAATTAACATATTTACTGCAGATAGGCAATTTTTAAATAAGTCCTACGATAAGCACTTAAAATAAGTTAATATATCTAATATCCCAAAACCTTCCGCCCGGCCGGATTAAAAAGACTAACGGGTCAGATGTCGCCCTTGGGCCGTAGTCTGCCCCTCCCTCGCTCGTATCGACTATAAGTGTTGATATTATCGGTGGAAGCGGAAACAACTGAAGTTTTCGGAAATACCGCTAGGAGCTACATTGCAGTTTTCTTCGAAAAAATCTTCAATAGTCGAAGTCAGCAGATCCTCTTCTTATTTACACAGAAGAAAAGTATATCAGGTTTATTACGCCGTGACATTCCAATTCCCAAATGAAAAGAGAAATGCAAAATTGTTTTTGTCGTCTTTTGATGTATGCAAGACTTGGAAATTACACCTTTACATCAAGAAAGCTTGCAACTGCTACCATTTGCACAATTATGACCCGATTAATTTAGTTTCAAAGCCAATTTCATTCTTTTGCATATTCTTGTGGCATGCAAAGTCTTAATTTGTTATCTGGTTCTGTATATGTGTAACGCTAATACCAGTCTCGTAATTGCTGACGTTTTCAGCCGATTTTTGTCGGTGCTGCCGCGCAAATTTCTTTCTCCTTGCATATTCTTGTGGCATGCAAAGTTTCATTGAATTTTCTCGTTTTGTACGAGTAAAGTATTTTGCACCGTATGGTAAATAAAGTCACTGTTTCGTGCCTCTGCCAGTTGCACAATTTCTAACTCAATTACACTCGTCAAAATGAACTTATAGACAATAACTGAAGGCAATACCGGTGGTATCGGAAACAGGAGGCTATTTTGGAAAAATCTCTATTGGGGTACCTTGCCATTTGTTTAAAAAAAATCAGTAAGAGATCCTCCTCACTCTTGCTCACGAGAAGTTATTAGTATTAGCATAATTGCGCGGTGGAACGCCCAGTCCCAAATGCACAAACTAAGACAAAACAATTGACCAACTCAAGATGAATTCGCGAACCACTACTGAATTTCTGCTAAGTATGGTGTTAGCGTTAGGATAATTGCACGTGGGTATTTCCCTTCCCAAATGCAAAAGGAAACGCACAATCCATGACAAGCGAATTCGCCTTCTGAAGATGCATAATTGTCATTTTTTTTCATAAGCTATGACTTTAACTAAAACGTGAATTCACAAAACCAGTTCTGAATTGATACTAAGTATGGTATGGACCAGAGCTGGACCAACTTTTTAACGCAGGGGCCACACGGACTTTCAAAACAGACTGGCCGGGCCTGGCGCAGCATCCGATTCATACATATTAGTGATATCACAGATAAATAAATAGGAGTACGTAACACATTTCCAGTAGATGCATATTTTTTTAATAAGTCTCATAATAAGCGCTTGAAATGAGTTAATATATCTAAGGTCACAAAACCTGCCCCGGGCCGGATCAAAAAGACTTACGGGCCAGACGTGGCCAGCAGGCCGTAGTTTTCCCACCCTGCCCTATAGCTGTCTACATATTATGTGTATAACTATAAGAGTATCAATGAAGCTGTAGACTGCTTTTGTCTCCAGAAATCTATATTGATAATATGCGTGTGGGTCCTTCTGCTCAGCTTTTCGTTCACATTTTGTTCCTCTGCTGGCATCGCGTTCACTAAGACGTAGGCCAAAAATACCGTATACATGATACGGACTCGGAAGTAAAAGCTACCCGATTTTAGCTGCTACCAAGGAGCTTCAATAGAGAAGGGAGTCAGGAGCCTCGATCGTCCGTGAAGCTGAAGAGTCGCCTATTGCTGTCAACCAGTCGCGTATGCACCGATGGCATATGAGGAATTCGGTTTGTCTGCTGCTCCCCCGTGAAACTCACTGCTCCCCTGTCACTGCCACCAATGAGATTCATGAACGCCTCTTACAGCCCTAAGAAATCTGGTTGACTCGCTGGCGAATCTGAGCATGGGCCTCAAGGCTCCCTCCTTCTCTATAGAAACTTCTTGGGTATAATAACTGTACCAAGTAAGCCGGACAAAAATTAGCAAAATTGGTGGAATCGGGGGTGGGGGTAGACTGTGACACCATTGAGGCTAAGCTAATATCTACACCGCCAGAAACCCTCCATACAGTTTATTTTTTTATTATAAAGCCATAAACTAGCATTGAAGTAGCTTTTTTATCTGCTGCTATGTATTTTTCTGGTAATAACTTATCAACAGAGCTGAAACTCACAATGAAACAAGAATGTCGCCTTTCGACGATGGACTGCATCACCATATTGGAACTGGCTGATAATTTCATTAAGCAACTTACATAGCAGATACCTTCATCTTTACTGACATTTTCTGCCTCAATTTTTGTCCTTTAGACAACGTATACCACAGACAAATGGGCGTAGATGGGCATTTCTTTTGTATTTTTGCGAGAACATCAACAAAAATCGATTATGTTACAACTGAGTGCTTGCACTAATAATTCGTATGGCCGTACCTTTGACACCAGTGCATCGCCAGCCTCGCCAAGAAACAATCATGACGTCACAACTGTTTCGAACAGTCAGTTTGAGGTGTGTTTATAAGTTGTTCATTTGTGTCTTCCTTTCTTTATCTGTGGTGTATGCTACCAGAAAAAATACCACCACGCACTCATCATATGTGCGTGGTACAGCTGTTCACAATGGTATATGAACTACTGCAACTACTAAGATAGAGGTTAACATTTTCCGCACCTTCTGTCGATGTCATAAAGTTCCTGTTATTATCGATTGCATTAAGACTACACAATGCTGCAACCCCTTGAAAAATCCGTAAATATTTTTAAAATATCCTTTGTTACCACAGCTAAAAATAGCAATTGAGGGTATAGGAAATTGAAATGCTGTTCTTTCTAACTACGTCTCATTCGTCAGCAATAAAATGCGCGGGTTCACGACCCCGTATACGTTACGTACGGTGCCAAATACACTTTTTTCCAAATGAAGATAATTATTGTCTGTCTGGATTACACTTTACTGTTACTATAACCTGCCCCAAACATTAGATCAACGCTTTTATGCATCTTTTAAAGTTGCTACGTAGATGATAAATTCCATTTGCTATACCCCACCTGCTATACAATGAATTGTATCATTTCTTCATGAACACAGTGAAACCGATGCCTTCGTGTAATCTCAAAAAATGAAAATTCCAAACATATTCCAGACGAGATTATCATGTGCAGCTCCTTCCTCTTTTCAATAAAATAGATGAACTTCATGGTTCATAATAAGATTTAAGTGTGTTTTTTTTTTTAACGCATCAACGCGTTCACCTTGAATGGGAAGCGCAATCGCTCTACGCGTTATAGAAAGACTGAAGCTTAGGTCTAGGCTTTTCTCTGGGAATGAGTCTGTTGGTCTGTCGATTAATCTAATTTTCGCAGAAACTTTTAGAATCAAAAGTTCTCTATCTTCACAGCAAGATTTTTTAAGCACTTAGTTCGACCCTGTGGACCATAAAACGCCAAATGAGGATTCTCCCTTCAATCAATAACATGAATAAGTTACGTCTTTCTAACAAGAAGGAAGAAATTTCTATTTTTGAAGGCGCTTGCACCGTGAGCGTGGTGCAGCATGTGTGCCAAATGTTAGTGGTACCCCGCCATAAATATGACCATTGGTCACAGCCGAGTTGGAGTGGAGGCGACATCGGCATGGCACTGGCTATTTAGGTTGTTTTCGGGCGCCGCAGAGGAGTCTCACACGCTCTTGAGAAGAGGTCTCGTTATTTCTTTAGATTTATGACGCGTCTAAGAGAAGAGGTGAGATGTCTTGAGCTTTAGAATATGATTTTTGAGCCATGGAAATTGGAAAATTTTTGTTTAGAGCTCCAGTTGTGTGGTGTTTTGAAATTTGCAGAGGGCGACACCCTGCTTGACATGACCACGAAGGACACCGACCTAATTAAGGTATGCCCTTTGACCTTAGGCCTTGGTTGGTCATCTCTAGCTGCGAATATCTGCTTTTTCGGTCCCAACTCTACATCAAAAATATTTGGTGTCTACCTTGTCTACCGTGAAGATAAATCAGTGGCTGCTCTCCAGCTGGTCACAAACAACAAATCACCCACAGACAACTACGTCCAGTGACTTACCGAACTCCAGTCAGGTTGACTTTTTCAAAAGATCTATTACGGATGCCTTCGCTTGGGTGGTCAAAACCAAGCACGATTCACTTACCTTGTCCGGACCTGCAGACAGGAACTTTGGCTTTGCCACTTTGAATGGCGTTGCAGTTCTTAAAAACAACTCGATTCAATTGAACCGACTGAAATTTTCCATTTTGCTAAATAAGGTTGAGTTCGTTGAAGCCTCACAGATGATCAATTTTGAGCTAATGCCTGAATAGTGAATTAACGGGTCAAAGCCAGGGCACCTGTTTGCAGTTTCGGACAAGTTAAGTGAAGTGTGCTTGGCTTTGACGGCCCAATCGAAGGCATCCTAAGTCAATATCACACAAAGCTGAAAATAGCATTCCTGGAGAAGTGTTGTTATGACATCTCGATGAAACGAAGCCAGCGCCGCCTCGTATTGGTGACAGTGTGGCGTGTGTCCACCCCCCGGGAGCCATGTCTGTTCGGATCTCAGTGTCCCTTCGACCCTCGTCGCGGGGGGGCTGCTGGTAGTGTTTCCGAAGGGACTTGAGTTGCTCATTGTCACATACTTCCATTCTTTTCGGATTTTCTTCAACTTAGATAGATGCGCTACTTTCTTGTAAGTTTCAAGACTGAGACCTAAGCATATAAGTGTACGTTTTTACTATCTAAGACCCTCCTCACGTACGACTTGAAGTGTTTCTTTACCCGATATCAATCCAATAATTCATCCATGCTTAACAATGTTTACTTGGTAACTTAGCAGCAGACTGTAATCGCATACAATTATAATCCTATTTCTTTAAGAACAAAGGTCAGCATATTCCGGCAATCATAACAATGATCCTTACTGTAATAAGGGAGCTGTCTGTTTGTCCGTCTGTCCAAAGCTTTCCAAAATTAATAAATTATGGTTATTATGGTAACTCCATCATGAGCTTGGAAACTCAGATGGGTTTTGTGATCCAAAGACTGTTTGTGAACTTTGTGGAGTTTGAGGACTCATTAGATTTTATGGACTTTGTGGGATTCGAGGACAGTTTTGGCTCAATGGAATTTGTGGACTTGATTCACTTGGGGGTTTGTGAGCTCTGTGTATTTTGTGGATTCTGTAGATTTAGTGGACTTGGTGGACCCTGTGGACTTGGTGGACTTCATAAACTTTGTGGAATTGCGAACTTTGCGAATGGGATGATAAGATCTTTCACAACAAACATTTTTAAGACAAAGTGATTCGAAGGGTCGAGTACAGTCACTTAATAGTCATTACAGTCGTGTCTTTAAATACGCATAAGTAAGTACTCACAGAAAATGGGTAAATAAACAACGTTTCCATTTTTCCACGGATAAATTATTATCTATTCTTTCTTTAGAAAAATGCATGCTTAGATCACTGGCAATAGACGGGTCAACAGGCCCATTCCTAAAGAGAAGCCGCGATCCAGGCTCAAGCCCTCTATGAGCTATTGCTAATGTGTCAAGATAAAAAATTTTACGTTTACATGAAAACTTCGGCCAAGGAGTAACTGTGCAAGTCTGATCAGTCGAAGTGCATTGGTGGAGGTTCCTAACTTCCTAGCCGTTAAGTGATATTGGAAATAAATGAAGATGGAGTAGACAGACTGTTAAATAAGTTGGTTGCATGAAATTAATCGCCAGTGAGGTGTTAACACGAGTGTTAGTTCGTTTCTTGGCCGACTCAATAGCTGACCAATCAACAGAATATGCCAATCATTTTACATAAAAGAATAACCGATAATAAATTTCTATACAAACAACCAGATTTTTTGATAGAACGTGAAGCGGGCAGGAGTAATGCAATGTATACTTCGGAACAGAATCTTCATATACCGTAAGTCAAGTAAATTAAAGAGGCAGAACGAGTATCAATGCGTTTTGCTTGCTGTCATTTTTGATGTCTTAACTCACAAGTTTTCAATAACGCTTACGAGATAACGTCGAGCGAAAACTTAGCCAGATATGAGCATAAGGCACTCAGTGTAACAGGCCATCAACGAACGGGCACGCTTCTATTAATAATACCCCCAACGTAACTTGGTACGCTAACTCAAACAAATAGTAATATATTCCTCTCACCGTAGTTAGCTATTATTTTCTTCCACCGGATATGCTACATCGCAGGTCCACTAGGAAGGTGAAGACCAGAAAGGCCGTACAAATTATCAAAACTCAAATTAAACGTTTCGACCTTCTTATGTCCTGTCTTTACAGTTTTTCTGGTGATGGGTATAGGATACCCGAAACGTTCGATTTTAGTATATGATTCGTACTACCTTCCTAGTGTGCGCTTCCTAGTCAACATGCGACGCAGAAAAGATTACGATAAAATTGACGTCACTAGATCATGCTACATTTAGTAATTTTCCAAAAGTAACTTAATATGAAAGCGGAACCGCAGATGAACATGGGCCAGTCATTACATGCGGTGACTTCAGTTCAAAGTTTCAGTATAATTTCCAGCATGTTCGCAAGGCGACATTGGACAGCCTCCGCATTTAGACGTTCCGTGGCACGGCCGTACACATGGCATGCATATTAGCAGCAGTCACGATATTTATCATAGCAGATATCGTCGTCACGACATTTCTATATCGTGAAAACTATCGACGACACAGCGTGAGTGCAGGTGTCGAATATGAAAGTGCTAAATGAACGTTCATGGCGGAGTCGTGTGCGGCAACTTAGGGATGACACCGCTGCCAATGACTGAAAGTTACCCCGATAGGTGAGAATTTCAAGATGTTTTGCAAAAAGTATCGTGAAAGCAATTGCAAGTGCAGCTTTTGTAGGATGGCTGCGAATACCTCCAGTTGGTTGTACAGGATGTCGTTTTAAAATATAAGTCATAATATTGTTCGTTAATTGTCTGCTTTCCTGTTTGGTTCACATCCCCCTCCTCTCCGATATGAAGGATTAGATTAGAGGAAATCAAAATTAGATTGGAGAGAATCAGAATGATAAACGGTAAGGTGGACGGCAGGAAGCAAAACTATGCCATTTTTGCATAGCTAGGGATCAAGATAACGTCACCCTTCTATCGGTATCTCAAGGTGACAATAAAAATCCTTCCTTACGTTCGTCCCCTCCCCTCCCCTCCCAAAAAAAGAAGATAAATTCCTATGCGAATTTCAGTCCACACATTTATATCAACAAAGATTATCAAACACTCACACTTTTCAGATTTTATCTTCACTTGAGGATCTGCACTATGGGAATTACCCAATTGCCGAACTAATTCTATTTCTAAACAAACGGTTATATTTGATAGGTGAAAATAATAATCGCACCAATATGGAGGACCAAAGAAAACAGCTTTTTATTTAGCATACTTTTTTTGCGAAGGAACAGCTCTTAATAAAAAAACATTGACCAGGAACAAATGTATATAGACCTGGTGAAAACGTTCAAGCGGTTCGTGAAACTAGAAAAAAAAATTGAATTATGTTTAGAAAACTTCAGGAAGTTACGACAGTCGTTAAGATGTACGAACATCCCGTCTAAATAATTAGCTGGAAATGCAAAGGCTGATACTGCTTGCCCATTCGCCGCGAACACTGTTAAAATTCTCACGTAACGTAATGAAAATAATGTAATAAAATATGTGCACCATGTGTAGATACCGCAGAAAACACTATCAACAAAGAAAATTCAAGGACTGTCTCTACACGCGTGCGCATAAAAAAATACCAAAAAGAATGAAAAGTTTTCAGTTGTGTGTGTCGCAAAGAAAAGTGTCAACGAAGAGCCATCGAATCTGGCGGCGATAGCCTGCCGTCATATCTCCTGGAGATAATCATCACAACCTTTAATAGCTTTGAGGCTGCGTTCACCCTCACGTGGCCGAGTCAGCATGTCTTCCCAGGTGACATGTATGGTGCTGGGAAGACCGCTTTCCCCAAGTCTGGAAACTGCTTTGGAATGTGTGAAGTTATTGCTGGACAGTGTACTGTGGCACTGATATGTGAGTTGAAGGTATTTAGTTTTGAGTCTATAGACTGAAACGATGATGTCAATGGTATCGTTAACAGAATTTCGGGTTTTAAGTTCGAGATAGTTAAGTTGAATGTCTAACTCTATCTATTCATAGAGTGAACAGCTGAATACATACAACGCCATTAATTTATGCTAGTTAGAAGATATTGCTGATCAGATACTTCCATCCCAAATGATATCAAACCCTAAAAATATCTATAAAATTTATGAAACATGTTTAGTTTACTGCACAGGCCAACGACTTGCTCTTACCGACATTAAATTCGTTTACCGGTGGCACGTAACTTCTAACTACGCATACTTTATCTAATATTTACTATTGAAGTGTTTCCATAATATTTCTGGGACTTCTTACAGCATACATCCATTGATGAAAAATGTACCTACCGATAAGTTAAATATACATGATTGAAAAAGTCCACTAGTTACTAACCAGTCTAGTGCACTCGTGAAGGTGTTTTAAAAATTCCTGGTTTGAAGTGAATAAAACTCCAAAAGGATCAACCCACGTGACACAGAAAAAAATTGGGCATTTTTATTCTATTCTCTACATAATTAATCCACTTCTCATTAAAAATACGAGCTCTACCCTCTCAAGATAGCTTGAGTGAGACACTTTTTAGCACTCATTCCTTATTCACATCTTTGTGAATCACAGTTTTTCACAGAACATTTTTCCTTTTTGAGTCTGGTACTTTTTTCAAGAATGCCAAAAAAAACTTGTATTTGTAGAAGCTCTGACACCCATTGGAAACATAGTTCTAACAGAAAAATTTTTCTCTTGCTAGGAGCTAGAGCCCTGGCCCATGTGCATTGTCGAAAATTTCATCCATTACTTTTTCCACATTGATAAAAAAAATGTGTAAGTCAGTATACAAGCATCTGCATAACATTTAATAATTTAATTCACTAAGCTAATACACAGTAATATATTCTATCAGAAAAAGGAGACGGAAGCATTGTGTAAAATAATTACAGACGGAAAGATAATAAGCATGAAGCACTCCATTCAATAAAGGTACTCAGTAGTACATATACACACAGTCCACTCTATAAACAAGTTCGCCATAGAAGCGTTATACACCAAATGGTTCCCAATCGCTACAATCTAGAATAATTTGTTTCGAACTAACAAACAAAACTAAGTACATGATTCGAATAAAGGGTATGAATTATATGAGAAACTATACGTATCTCCATGATAATTTTAGATTTCGAAACTCACTGCACATCACAAACATAATAAGTTATCAGGAATGCTAATTCTTAATAAAACTTTTCACATTGGTAGATAGTAATTAACTGTGCGTACGTCACTTCGATCATCGCCTGGATTCGTGTTCACTTGGAGCGAGAGCTGCAATCTTCCTTATATATATTTTTGATCAGCAACATTCATCACGGGCCAAACCTGATAAAGCTTGTAACTTGGTGCCGCCATCAGCGCTTCAAGTGTGAAGAAAGACGGCCCAGCAATTTCCTCTCCATCTATTTGTGATTTATTGCCTCAAAATTTGGCCAATGTAGGACTCGCCTTGCCAAACGCACCGTTATTCTATGCGATAAGGGTCAGTACAATCCAACCGTAACTTGAATGTAGGTCAAGAGTTCAAAACTATGTTTTAATGCTGTTTTGACTAAATAAATGAATGCATACATATTTAGAAAATGCAGAGAAAAACCAGGATACATATTTAAAAGATGGGTAATGTCATTCGCTACCGTTCTAGACTATAATAAAGTCAAGGACACTGCCGCATAGTCATTGCCTCAGATGAGAAGGATAGCGTTTCATAAGTTAACATACGTATATAGTTATACGCCTTATACCTACTAACTTAAATATAAAATAGCACAGCAAAAGCCACCCTAAATGAAATGAAATTTTTGTGTTTTCAAGTCGTCACTAAATACGTTAAGACGAGTACAGATCTTCCAGATTTATTAAGAAACTAGAGTATCCGTGCAGTCAGAAATAATGGTAAGGAATTTGTGATGACACTTCTTCATTGATCAAACTTTCTTTACAAACATACTGTACTTATGAAGGATGCACTGTAGCGTGACCAGCGCAAATTAACAAAAATTATCATGTGTTCTATGATTCAGTTCAGTTGTGTAGCACGCTCCTTCCTTCCCCTAGGTGGTATGTAAAAATTAATCTTTATTATCTAGCTAGTGTTCAAGCCTCATTGAATTTAAAATTCAGCCGCGCATCCCATGCATATACACAGTAATACAGCTTCGATCGATCGAAATTTATCCGAACAATGGAAGAGCTGTCTCATCAAAGAAAGAGAGCACGTTGGAATAAATAATAATAATAATAATAATTGCGTCTACTACAACCTGGCTGAAAATATACTCCTCCCTCTTCGTTTTGTTGATCATTTACTCAAGTTACGCACCGTAAACTCAGAGTAAAGAAAATTTTGATATATAGTTCATTATTATAACACATTTGATATATAGTAAAAAAGTATAAATCAGAATACAGAGAGCACAAAAAGAAGCTGTAGATATTTTCACTGTTTGTATTTCAGCGTTGTTTAATCACGAACTGTATTCATTTTAAACGATATGGGTATTTTGTTTTGCCATCTTCTGCGACCTGGTCTAATTTTCGCCTATCAGTTTCCAATAGAACAAGGTAGGATCCCCAAATTTTCCAAATTGGCTGATTTTCGGGATTTTGTTAAAAGTGTGGCACAAAGGATACATACAGCATATATATCAATACAGATATATGTATAAGTACACAAACACACAATGGTGTTTATTATGTTGCTTTGATTATGACAGTATTGCTAATCTAAATGCCATTGTGATCATGATAATAATGCAATACAGTAACCTTGTAAATTTTAGGTTCAGCTGTTATATCTTGCTGTAATTTCAGATGTGGGCTAAAATTTGAAAACAGTTCCGGATAACCCCAGTTTCTTTGAATTCCTATGCATTGCTTCATTCTATCGATATAATGGTGATGGTATAACAAATATATTTATGTATAATATTCTCAGATATAGAAAGCAAAGTAAAAGTTGGCTTCGATTCAGCCTTTGCGAATTGTTATAATACTGTGGTAAATAAATATGTCTCTTCTATACTTCATGACAACTTTTCAGATTTCTTTCTTGTTCACACTGGCACGTCACCGGTACGTGAATAAAAAAACTACGTGAATGAAAAAGTTCCACTATAGTAGCCATCGCAATCTCCACTGCACATCTTTCCAGACCTTCCTTTCATTTCAAATGCTGGTCATGCCAGGAGACAACTGCGACTCTCCCGAAGTTATTAAGGGACGCGCAACGGATCAACGACTTGTCGCCTTACCGACAGTGGCACTTAGAGGGGCAATTAAGAGATGGCACTGTGAGAGACTCATGGCGCAAGGGGACCGTGAGGGCTGTAGCCCCCCACGTCCAATGGATTAGTAACCAACGTGACACTACGGGCGTGAGTGACCCCGATTGCGCAGGTAAGTCAAGGGGAGGTGTAATTATTGAGAAGCGCTAGAGTTTAGTCAGTCGTTTGGAGGAGAAAATAAGTAATACAGGTATGATTGCGTGCGCCACTAAGATGATATCATCATCATCAATATCTACATGAATAGCACATGTTTAAGTGTCCTGTAGAAATACTAAATTATAATGGTTTGATGCATTAAATATTCCGACTTAAAAGGAGGCTCGAGTAATCTTGCTTTTTCCATATACAGGCCATGTGTGGTGCCTTGTGCAATGAGAGTTTAATTAACATGATGGTGCGCCACTAATAACTTGTTGAAATTATTGATTTATTCGAAAAAAAATCGTGTTTAAACGAGCCAAAAAGCAAGTCATCCGAAATCGAATTGAAAAAATCACTTCTAACGTTTAACATGACTCAAAAATTATTTTTAGAGCATCAGAATGAATCACTATTGAAAGTCAGAAACAATCCTTCCAGAATAAAAATTCGCTCGTAGTTTTAACATGAACAATACAATTCGACAAATACCACAAGCAGTACTTTATGTATTGAACGAGCGATCAAAATTTTTTACTTTTTTTTACAGAGAAGTAACGCAGTTCTTGAATGTGGAAAATGAATTAGCATTTTCTCGAAAACAAACCTGGAACTTTCGCTACAATTGCGCTTGGAGGAGACCACAGTGCTGGAGGAACTTATGGTCACGGCAGAGTGTGTGGCGACCTCCTCATCGTACCCCACACATCGATCTGCCCGATGCTGGACACATGATACTGACTTTCTGATGAACATGGGGTCGATCGCTGTCAAGCCAGCAGGCGCTGGATGTCAAAACTGGCCTGGGCGATATGCGTCGGGTGTAAAGAAGTCAGCGGTGAACTTGATGTTCGAAAGAGATGTGGACCGTGGTACGTAGATCTTCAGACAAGGTCCAGGTGATGTTATGCATGCCATCTGTCGCGTGCAAAGGTGATACTGTATTTCAATCTCAATAGTAATGCTCATTTGTAGTGTGTAAATGAGAAGTTGGTTACTATTTAATCCTTGAGTTTCGAATTGAGCATGAACTTCGGGCTTTCGAAAGTTGAATTTTTCAACAGTTCACGTTGTGAATCGTTTTGGACTTGAACTTGGAGAGCAATACGCCTTTCCTTTGTATTGATGACAATGATATTCAGCAGTCATATAGTCATTTAACCTCAGTAGATACTGTCAGCCAGATCGGATATGTTAGGTGGTGCAACGTCTTGGTGGCGACCGCCACCTGAGGAACATGAGGCATGTTGATTTTGATGATGCTGTGGTGAGCCCTCTTGAAAAAAAATACATATATATTAGATACCGTTTAGTTTGGAAACCCTTAATAGGCACTGTGACCTGAAAACTAGGAAATAAGGGAAACTTTTAGAAATGTAAGGGCATGTAGAAAACTGAGAAGCGAAATATTAAACACGAAAGATATACGAACAAATGATTAAGCACATCAAGGTAGAAATTGATGTTTGTGATTAGTATGATTGCTACAACATAATAATACCAATTCTAATCGTCGATTTTCATGGCTTGACGGGTGCATTAGTTTGAATTTTTCCAGATATCAATCAGATTTTTTTTCTGCTTCTTGCTTGCTACTACATTTTCCATTGTTGTTCTTCATTTCCTATTAAAAAAAATAAAATAAACCTTTCAGCTTTTCTAATAGTAGTTGCAGTAAAAGTTATAAAAATTCTATGCATACAACTTTGTGATTTAAAAGTGCATTCGTAATCGAATTAGCTTCGGTTCTGCTGAAAGTTCTACTTTTTCAAAAAATACTAGCAAGAAACAAAGCTAGCGGAATGCAGTGCTGTCGGGCACACATTCTTATTTTACGACCGGCGTAGAGCCTTCATTAATGGACTACTAAATGACATCCTGATTTGATTAAAATTACAAGTAAATTGGGCTACTACTGAGTATGCCATTTTTGCGTAGCAACCGTCTTAAATCAAAGAAAGTGACAGACTAGGCTACTTATTACAGCCTGCCGCCGTGAAGCAGAGGCTGAGCTATTGGACGAACAGCGACAGCCTCTACCGTACCTGTGTCCGAAGCAGCAGTGAAGGTCACCTATGTATATGCTCGCCCAGGGTCCAGTGGTGCCAAGGAGGTTTAAACCTCCGTGAGTGGCTCTCCAACACTTGTGATGAGAGGTTGCATCGTACTCCAGGCACGTTCTTTTCCCTGCTCCTTATGTAATTTCGTAACAATCTGTCCTTTATTTTGCATCATGTGATGTGTTCCATCAGTGCCTCATACAGCAGCATTATTTCATTTACTCGATCATTTCACTACCATTAGTGTCTCAGACAGTTAGGTAAACTGTCATGATAGAAGACAGCTATTAAGCATCGCACAAGTAAATAAATATAATCTGGAGTTACCTAGCCATAGTTTTTCATTAAATCGATCATTTCTTTAGAGGAACAAATCCTTTAAAATCTAATATCAATAATTACAATTTTTACAAATATCCTCTCCTAATTTAGACGATGTAATAAATTTTAAGAATTCCATCATGGTGGCAACACTATGTTTACACGCACTCATATACACAAAGAAGACCACTAAAAACTTGAGTGCTTGTGGCGCCCAAGCTGCCATATCACAGATACATTGTAACTGCTACACTCAGTGACCACAAATAAAAAATTGCCCGACTAATTGAGTTACACCAGCACACGAGTCGCGGTAACTGCGGGTAACCGAAGTCTAATTCCTTGTGGTATTACCTGGGCATCTGCCCACCGGCACATGGCGGACGGTGAACGACTCCTGCGACCGCAAACACAACTACCTGGACATGCTGGTCCTTGAGGCGGATCTGCTGGAACCCGAACAGCACTGGTCCAGTGAAATTAATTGCACCTGAGCATTGACTGGCAAAGAACCCGCACGAAAATGGTGGTGCATTAGATGAATTAAGTGGCATGACTACGACACTATACTGTGGAGAAGTTAACTGTACGTGACTTTTGGGTAGCTTAGGGTGTGTTCGATTGGGCGAAGAAATTAAGCATACGACGGTTGACTTGCTCCAAACTTCAGACAGAAGCTTTGAATTTAGCACTTTGAAACGTACTGCAAGTGTTAGAAGGAGCGTGATTACGCCTGACTCTGCTCAAACTCCATTTTATGGAACCATATTGAGTTGCCAGAAGTCTCAGTGGTGATCTATTGTAAGTCAAAGCTGAAACTCAATTCAGCAGGTGGAAGCCAGTACACCTGCCTGAAATGTTGAACAAGTTAAGCCTCAAAGGTTTAATTTTCATCCCCTTTTGAACGCGCCATTAGTAGCCATACAAAAGTAACAAGTGCATCTGATGGTGTTTGAGGTAAGTTAGTTGGCACCTATACAGAACTTCTGGGGTGTGTCGCAATCACTCCAAATCCCGGCTACCACAGCCTGAAAAAAGGTTACCATAACCCGCGAGAAAGCCATCTAGCGACGATCGGAGTAAGCTCAAAAATCATATAATTCCGCTTAATTTGAAATTTTCTAATTGAAAGTTCCAAGTACCTGATCTAATTTACTTATTCTGGTGCAAGGCGTTTATTTGTTACGTATTGGAATGAATTTAGTGCTTCTTTTATTCGAAATAGATGTTTGTGCTTGGTGACCTATATCGTCGTAACCCTTTTCGCAGTCGTCATTTGAGCTATGATTGCGACACGGGTTGCGACTGGCTGGGTCACCGGTGTAACGTGGTGTAGCACCGGTGACCCAAAAAATGCTGATTGCGACACACCTTAGCTGTAAAATTAACTTCTCTTTGGTATTCACTAGCAAAGAAGCCGCCCAAAACTAGTCACTGGACATATTGGTACTTGATATGAATTCGCGGGCACCAATACATTGAAACCTCTCCGTACGTGAACTCTGGATTGGCTCCATCACGGCCGCTATAGGCACAAGAATCTTGTGATTGCCCTACTTTTCCTATACAATTCTATCCCTGTAATGCAAAAAAGACCAGCAAATTTTACTGAATTTTAGTGCCATATGTACTGCTATAGTCCCATTAAAATTTTTCACTGGACAGTAATTCTGTAAAATAGGGTCATTCCTTCCAGAAATTCACGGATCCCCCGTAAAGCGACGTAAAACCTCTCCCGAAAAATTGGGGGAGAAAAGCAAACATTAAGTAACTTTTTTTTACAATTCTGCTGCCCATGAAATCAGCAGAACATGGTTGACTGTACATAAGTGTACCTATACATTGTCCACCTTACCCACCGCACTTACCTCCACATTACACAACTCTTTTGCCACTCGCAAATCGTCCCTAATACACTCCGGGGGCAGTAGCACATCACAAGAAAATAAAGGCCCCCGTGATTTAAACGTCGTAATACAATCCTCACTTCAGGTCTTTCTCTAAAGCTCCTGCCATTGAGCACTGCTTCAGATGACCATAAAGATGATGCCCAAAGTTGTGGCGAGCAGACTGGGTGCCAGCTTGCTCTACAGGTGTCTCACATACACACACTGTTGCCAATAAATTCTATTGATTTCAACAAACGCTCTACGTGCCGGAAGTTCTGGCATAATTTCTAGGGTTGAAATAACTCGAAGTCTTCAGGATATCCCGAAGGAGAAGAGTCAATCTTGCTACTAAGGGACCGGTGTTAATAGTTGTTACCTAAAATTAAGGCCCTAATTCAAGTCAATATCGGTAGTTATTGTGTCAAAAATTTTGTAATAAGCTAAATATAACATTATTTATCATTATTGGGACAAGTTGAATCGTAAAAATGAAGTTCCCATACTATACTGTATTGTGAACACGGAATTGGACAACTGATAAAAGCCTCATTAATGACTTATGTTGTACAGAACAGGGAACAGGCAAAAGGTGGATCCTCATGTATATAAAAGAGCCCTGTAACACTTAACTCTAGCTAATAATATTAGTATCACTACGAATATGAAAACAATTAACAGCAAGTAAAACGAACGCAAAAATACTGATCTCACCCAGAACGGGCAGCTATAGGAGCAAGCGGTGGGTGTTCCTCCGAAGTAACTTGAGTCGCAACACCCGAGCATTATTGGTTCCTCCGTCACGNATTGGGAGAGACATCCTCCACAGCTAAGAACTCCTTCTCCACGAATCGCAAGCTCTTAACGGCCAAAGCTTCCCAGGCCATTTTAAGCTGACTTCGTCTCACTTCCGCTCCATCTATATATTTAAACTTTGCATATCAGCGGCCATCGATCATGCTTGCGGGCATTCAAGACCATCGCTTTGGCGTAGATTATTCTCCCCCTTCTTTTTTATTTTCTCCTTTCTTTTTTCTCTTTTGTCTTCTATTTTTTCTCCTCTCGTTTCTCCATTCCTCTACATCCTACTTACATAATGGTAATAGCTCATAGAGGGCCGGGGTGTAAGTCCCGGTGTCTCTTTGGGAATGGGCCTTTTTGTTCGTCTACTGCCGCCTATCTAAACTAATCTAATCTAGTCAGTGGACATACTGGTACTTGATATGATTTCGTGGGTACCAATACATTGAAACCTCACCGAACGTAAACTCTAAATTTGCTCCATCACGGCAGCTATAGGCACAAGAATCTTGTGATTGCATTACTATTCCTATACAAATTCTGTCCCTGCATGCGAGGAATATTTCATCAACGTAAATACACTGTAAAAAAGACACACAAATTTTACTGAATTTTAGTGGCATATTTACTGCTATAGTCCCATTAAAATTTCTCACTGGACAGTAATTCCGTAAAATAGGGTCATTCCTTTCAGATATTCACGGATCCCCCGCACAGCAACGTAAAACCTCTCCCGAAAAACTAGGGGAGAAAAGCAAACATTAGTTACCTTTTTTTTACAATTCTGCTGCCCATGAAATCACCAGAACATGGTTGACTGTACATAAGTGTATACATATTGCCCACCGTACTTACCTCCACATTACACAACTCTCTCGCCACTCGCAAATCGTCCCTAATGCACTCCGGGGGCAGTAGCACATCACAAGAAAATAAAGGCCCCCCGTGATTTAAACGTCGTAATACAATCCTCACTTCAGGTCTTCCTCTAAAGCTCCTGCCATTGAGCACTGCTTCAGATGACCATAAAGATGATGCCCAAAGTTGTGGCGAGCAGACTGGGTGCCAGCTTGCTCTACAGGTGTCTCGCATGTACACCCTGTTCCCAATAAATTCTATTGATTTCAGCAAATGCTCTACGTGCCGGAAGTTCTTGCATAATTTCTAGGGTTGAAATAACTCGAAGTCTTCAGGATATCCCGAAGGAGAAGAGTCAATTAAGGTCCTAATTCAAGTCAATATCGGTGGTTATTGTGTCAAAAATTTTGTAATAAACTAAAGATAACATTATTTACTACTTTTGGGACCAGCTGAATCGTAAAAATGAAGTTCCCATACTATACTGTATTGTGAGCACGGACTTGGACAACTGATAAAAGCCCCATAAATGACTTATGTTGTACAGAACGGGAACAGGCAAAAGGTGGATCCTCGTGTATATAAAAGAGCCTTGTAACACTTAACTGTAGCTAATATATATCAGTATCACTATGAATATGAAAACAATTAACAGCAAGTATAACGAACGCAAAAATACTGATCTCACCCAGAACGGGCAGCTATAGGAGCAAGCGGTGGGTGTTCCTCCGAAGTAACTTGAGTCGCAACACCCGAGCATTATTGGTTCCTCCGTCACGCCAGACTTGGTGTTTTTATTGTTTTCTGAGGTAAGCGGAGCAGCGGGGGATATGCTGGCCGCACAGTCTTGGACATGAAGTCAGGGGTATTCCATGGGAGGTTTTGCTTTACCTGTTTCTCCCTGAGGCAGCAGGCAACTGTATCCGATGATGCATTACTGCTTGGAATAGGAAAAAGTGACTGGTCGATGACTATACGAATTTTGTTCTTGGAAGAGATTATGTTTACGCCCGGATGTTTTCCAGATAACGTCCCCTAAAAATATAGTAGAACCTGCACAACGCTGACTACCTATTTTAGAGGTAAATCATCATTATATATTAAACTTCCACTTTAGCCATTACCAATCCCAATTGACGTATCGACGTCTCATAGCCTCCAAGATTGGTTAGAAGTATAGGACAGTTTTGCTAATTTCCAGTGGCATTTTTTGGCGTCACCTTTCCCTAACGGCATTTATAGCCACTCCAGACTGAATAACCGTTTTAGCTTATTGGCACAGCAAATCAATTATATTGTAAATACACAGAGCAAACAAAAAGCCGACAAGCTTTAAACTTGACTGATTTTTAAAAATCTGTTTAAATATTCAAATAACACAGCGGTTTTGAAGACCAAAAGTTGATGTTGGGATGTAGATATACCGTCAGTATTTAAAAGAAGTGAGGAACTCTTATATCCTTCAACTGCAAATTCTTCTGATGAAAATTCTGTAGGTATACGATCAAAATTTCCTAGTGAAGTAATCGAATAACGATAATTCGTCAATCTTGAAATGATCTTGACTACATAATTGAAATCTCCAGCATTCCACCGCCCTATTTACTGGATACTTCTTGCTTTTACTCAACAATATCTTAAATAGACTTTGCACGAATAACGAATGCTGCCTCGAGCGGCCGGTGGACGGTGAAGGCCTCACGTTGCCATAGTTAAGGTTAAAATGAAAAATCTCGAATCGGAAACTGCTTTCAGAGAACCGATGTTATGAATGTGCTTTCAATAAACTGCCTAAAAATTCTTTAAACTTGAGAGCCCCAACAATTAACCCGCTGGTGCTTTGAAAGTTTAACGTTGTGTGCTTCCGATGATATTAGGACGTAGCTCTGAAATACCTAAAATAGCAATGTTATACACTCCAAAGCTGCTGTTCGAGGTCAGAATTTTTTGTGCGTCAAGTAAAATTTGGAAATTTCTTTCAAACACCTAACCTAACCAAATTACAAGGTACGAAACTGCAGTTCATGGTCCACTGCTACTGAACACTCAGTCAAATCACAAAATGCTGCTAAAAAATACCTGAAACAACAAAGTTTTCGGGTTCGAAGCTACCTTTAGAGGTTCATTATTTCAACTGTGGTCCCCAAACACTGAGGAGGGCAGTGGACAGACCTCATTACCCCAACAATATGTGGGAAGAGCGATGCAAGAGCACGTAGCCCCGGAGGACCACCACAAGGTGGGTGGCGTGGCATATATATGAGGGTCGTGATGTACCAGTGGCACCGGTGGCAGAACCTTGCCTAATTGGTTCGTCTTTAACCTATAGACTCATTAACATTAGGCTCGTTAGGTACATCAAACTACACGAGGAAACAAGGTGAGGACGCTAAAGAGATGCCTACCGATATCGTAAATCGTGTGTTGGGAAACGAGCTTAGTTTCAGGCTTCAAATCAGCTAAGTTATTGTTATTGAAATGGTTATAATACGGCTAGCGATGGCAGCAGGTGGCGTGGGATCGAAGTTTAAGAAAGATTCAAGGCTAGCGATGTATTATAGGGATAGTTGTTGGGTCACGGAAAGGTGAACTTTATTTTGCAGCGTCTGAATAGTTTAAAGCCGATCCCCACGACAGTGTTTCAAACTATGTTACAGCTATCAAATGCTGTTGCTGCGTCTCTTTAAATAGAAGAAAAACGCAAAGATTCCTCAGCCCTAAATCACTCCAGAAGTGAAGAGATATCCGCAATTTTACAAGTGGCCCTTGTTAAGCAAACTGACTCGAGGGCCAGCATTTTGACAAATCTCTTTGCGCACACAGAATTGTGTGTATATACGATCACCCAACAACGTTTAAACGTTTTTAAACATAAATACAGTGCAAAGTACTGTCATATGAACTGGGCTTTATATATACTAGGCCAAACTATCTCATGGTTAATTTTTTCAAAAGTTTGAAAAACTTTGAAGGCGGCTCACTAGGGCTCAATAAAACGTAGACCTCTTCTCCCAAGGACCAACTAAATCAGACTGTTAATAAAACACAGATTTTCATACATTAAAAATATAAAATTACTTAAAAATAATAAAGTTTGATTTGTTTTGGGCCAAAGACGAGGAAAATGAGTGTCGAAGGCTACTTGTGACGGCTTGGAAATGTAAATCATTAAATGGCTGAAGGTCAAAGTTTCAGATACGGAGTTTATCTCCCATGCAAAAGGACTCTGCTCCCGCCCATACAGCGCAAAAAACTGATGAATTTTAGGAGAAAGACAGCTCCCAAGATCTGAACCCGTTATATCATTATTCCTGTTCGCGAACTGAAGGCAAAGCATGTACTACTCCCCACAACTCTGTTACAGCCCTCTAAAAGGATATCAAAAAGGCCGTGGGGTTAATAGGAAAACCAGAAAGTGTTGGCGCTGTGTTCAACTTGCGACAGCGCGCACTGTAAAGGCCGTTATCGGAGCTGAAGGTAGTCATATTGCATAAAAGTTGTATTCTTATCATTTAATGAATAAACCGTAAAAATGTTATGGCCCTGCGTAATTTTTTCGAATTATTGGCGCTCTAGGTATAGGATAAATATTTTTATGGATTTATCTGTAACATTTGGCCTAGCTTCAAGACAGCCACATGCAATACCGGGTCCCACATACTAACATGGAGTTCTCTTTAAGCAAAGAAACACGTCCCAGAGCTCCGTCATATTTTTGGCTTCGCAGTTCAAGGGTCTGAGTCCCGTGGCTTAAGTAAGTAGCGTAACCATGCCCGGTATGTTTGGCAGACGTGAGTTCCTACGCCATGACATGGCTCGTTATGTCGCCTGCAGGACTCTCGTGATGGCAATATTCTTTTTCACGCGGCTCAGAAAATAACGAAGCTTCTTTAGAGAATATTATATGGGAAAAGTGGAAATTTTTTAGTTCAGTAACGTTGGCTTGCCCTTTTCTATGTTGTCCGGACACCTGCAGAGGTGTGTTGCAATCACGCCAAAACCTGAAAAGGCTACTGCAACCCGAAAAGGGGTTGTGAGAGCGCCATCTAGTGACGAGCGGAGTAAGCTCAACGATATTGAAAATCCGTTTTAATTTTAAATTTTGTCAATATAAGTTCCAGGTAATTGGTCTGACTTACTTATTCTGGTGTACGGAGTTTAATTTTTGCGTATTTGAATTAATTTAGTGCTCCTTTGATTCAAAATAGATGTTTGTGCTCGATGACCTGCATCACCGTAACCCGTGTCGCAGTCGTCATTTGAGCTATGACTGTGACACAAGTTGTGACTGGCTGGGTCACCGGTGTAGCACCGGTGACCTAGAAATGCTGATTGCGACACATCTCAGAGAGTAAGAATTACCTAAGGGAAAACAAAAGAGGCACCTCTATACCTGGACGACCACACTATGCGTTGGCGCACACAATTTCATAGGAAGATGTGCAGCTCGCACATCCTTCACGCTACCATATCTATGTTATTGATTTGAAATATGTATAAATATGTATATGTACTTATATAAGAACGACACGCGAACTGCGCATCTTCGCATCGTATTTGTGGTCTAGGCATAAAAAACATGTTCTGCGTAAAGTGAAGGCTATTTCGTATATAGGAGCTAGTAACCACTTGGGGATGGTTCATATTTCCATTAATAACATTGTATGATGTACACTTCATATTCATTCTCTGCTAATAGGACGCTATTCGCTGTGAGATGCCCTTCACAGAGTTGTAATGGATGGTCTGTATACATGCGATCATTTGAAAGTGAGTACCTACTTCTCATATTTTACTTTCACCAAAGATTTACTTAACCATAGATTTATTTTCAAATATCCGTTTTCCACATACTTCAGGTTGGTAAATGTTTGGAAATTTGCAATACCATCCCTGCAAACTCAATCGCCAGTCGTAAAAGTGAACGCTCTGAACTGACGGTCCTCGTTAACTCAGGCTCATGCGCTTTGGGTTGATGTCTAATCGAATGTATCCTTTCTGAGCCAACTGGTTTGACAATTGCAATATTTTTATTTTATGTTCTGGTGTGCACAGTTATCTTTGTAATGCACGGGAAAACATTAGACAATGAGCTGATAAAGCTCAGTCATTTGACAGTCGTATGAAGCCGCCTTTTGTTGACTTGCGACTATTTAACAGTCATGTGAACACGGCTAACTCCTAAGGCGTCTTTTTGTGGCCACGCTCGTAATCAGAATCACCGTGATCATGATCATCGTGATGATTGAAAAGCACAAGAACGGTCGACGATTTTGTAAACAAACCAGAGCCGCCATGTCAATTTTTGTATGATATATTTATATCGTATTTTTTTGAATATGGTTAGGAATAGATTTCTTACGAGTTTTTATTCATCTTAAAGTTAATGTATAACTGAACTAGCAGTATTTAAAGCATTTTGAACATACACAGGCATAAAAGTAAGGAAACTTCAATTCCTGAAGTCAATATTACAAACAATCATCATAATATCATTCAATATATCCACAAATATAAGAAAACATCGCGAGTTTGCATTTCAAAATTTGAATTTTTACTTGTCCAACGACTGGATTCACTCTTTGATCACGCATGATTAGCCTGCGGAGAAAATCAAGCTGCGATCAATTCTCACCACTGATCACGGTTGATTGCTATCAGAATCACGTCAAAATGCGGTCACAGAAACGCGCGAATCATGCGCGATCAGGGGGAATCATCCTCGCGGTGGTCACAAAAAGACGCCTCTAGTATAAAAGTGGGGCAAGTTTAACTCAATAGCCTTAACTTATTCGGAACTCCAGTAGTGGACGTTGGTTTCGCTGTCTTGGATCGATTTTTAAATTTTGCATTGTTGAGTATGAGGCTCGTTCAAGAAATATCGGTTTGGATTAACACCTAAATTCGATTCATTGAAACAATGCGAACCCTTGTAGCTGAAGTTCCGCACAAGCTAATGCTCATGAGATCAGCTTATATAAACGAGCGAAAGCGATCTTTATAGACGGCGCTTAAACGCTCACGGGAAACATATATATATATATATATATATATATATATATATATATATATATATATATATATATATATATATATATATATATATATA
>LQNS02278099.1:921595-936406 GCA_001587735.2 Parhyale hawaiensis | reverse complement strand
AAACGTTGCTCTTAACAATATGACACCTACTGCAATTTTAACGAAATGGATGTCCTTTATTGTCCTTCACGTGTGCACTGCTGAAACAAAAGTGAAGTATCGCATTGTTGAAAGAGAAGCATCGAAGCTAATTAAAATAAGAAGTCGTCTTCGTTTCAACGTGACCTGCTTGGATAACGACCTGCTGCCCCGATATACCAATATATATATATATATATATATATCAGGCAATTTTTTTTTTTTTTCATTTATTTTCATCTGCAGGGTAAAAGAGTTATAACTAGCGGAATTACTTCACTAATTCTAGTTGGTGCAGTTACTAGGGCTACGCAAAATGCACGAGTGTAAGGGAGCTGCATTCATTGCTGCTAGTTCCAGAATAAGCATTACATATTAGCCATGGCAAATACCGAAGTGAAATATCCAAGATTGTAGCTCTGACTCTAAGGTCCTTGGTGATTTCACAATCAGGGTTTTTGAGTGGACATATATAAGTATATATAGGTATTTTTGAAAGAGTGCATTATTTCAACAAATAAGTACATGTATATAGTTTCTTAATTGAGTCATCTTTCATTTGCATATTTTAAAATTCCTTTGCGTTGCGTTTTGCCATAACGGTTAGGCTTTGTTTTTCAGATGTAAAGGCGTTCTGCATTTGTGAGTTCGAATGGGTTTGAAAATTTTAAGATGGAGAAGTTTTTCTCGCTGATGGGACGTTTATTTTGCTCTCCATTACCACAAGTAACTATAGAAGGAAGAGCAGGCAATTTAAATTTTTCTCCGTCAGAATTTTCCTTTTTACTGCAGCAGTAATTAGGAGTAACACTCACAATTTGAACACTATCTCCTGTATTTGTAGCAAGCATATAGGTACCAAAGGTAGGGTGAACCCTACTACAATGCAGATGATCAGCCAACATATATAACTATAGTAGTCCATTACCAAGATCTTCCTTAACAGCAAACTCACATTGCGAGCGTTTTATATCTAGCACAAGAGGATAAAACATTTGAAATGGAAACTAAATCTGAACGGAACGGGTTACCTCACTCAGTCGTAGCAATAAACACGTATAATAACTAAAGGTTATTGTATATCTAATGTTAATCCAGAGAGCCGATGAAACGAGCTGGTTTCATCATCGCAAACAACGGAATTACCTCGTGTATTTTCTACATCAAGAATATTCGTCGAAAATATCTAAAATTAGAATTGAACACGGATACAGCAAGATATAATCATTACATTCGTATGCAAATCCATTGGAGCTAGTTATAGTGAACACGAATATAACAAGTTCATTTTTACATTCGTGTACAAGTCAAGCTGACATCGCCAGTCATAATTACTATCGCTGTCACTCACTCTGCTAGAATATATTGATAAAGACAATCATAAAAGTTCTATTTTATGAAACAATTAAGTGACTAGACACCGCCACTCCTAAAGCCGCCTTAGTTAGGGTTCGATTAGCTCTCTTCGATTGCCATAATTTAATCCAAATAACTTTAACCGATCCGCAGTTGCAGTCCTGGGCGATATATTCGCAATTTTGGATTGAGCTTCAGACGTTATTACAACTGATTACGCTTGAGACAGCCTAAAACTCGTTTTTGCTTCACATACTTCGGACTTCTCAAGCTCATTCTGTCGGCAAATAGCGCCTCAGATTCTATTTTTAAAAAAGTTAGCCATCCAACGCTGAGAATTAACGTCCTAAACACGGTAAAGCTGATTGGAAGACGTTATTTCAATCGAAGTGGAGGAATCGATAATGTTAGTCATAGACAGGCAAACTGAACTAGTTGGTATCGCGGTTCAACTATTCTGATACTTTAGAGTGCTTCAGCTATTGTTAGTATGGCTAGCTTTTACCCCAACGGCCGTTGCAGTGGTGTATTCAGAACATGAACAATTTGCCGCACGCAATGCCAGTAGGTCACCCATAACGAAATTTATAAACCTTGTTTTGGCTGTGTCATTATTATGGTATTATATCCAGAAGTTCTATGTCCATAGTGAGCGAGTACAAGTATATAAAGTAATTTACGCCAGTTGATATCTCTACATAACCTTGTCACTTTGCAATAGTTTAAACAGTTTCTTTGTTACCGACAGAGATTCTAGGTAGCATCGATAGATGAGGGAGAACTAATTTATACCGTACTTGGGGTTTCAGTTTTCTTCCTTTGCTAGATATAACACAAGGCATTGTGTATTTAACTCTTCTAAACTCACACATTCAGGACGGCATAGACAGTGCACGTAAATATAACATAAACAATAGAAAAATCATTTGAGAGGAGTCCGTCGAGCTCCAGGTAGGAACATATTCATATACTCCTAATACAGAGGATAGAAAATCAGTTGAAATTATCCCAACGAACGTCAAGTGAACACATATTCATAGAACACGGAGGAGCAAAAATAAATTGAAATGATCCCACCGAACGTCAAGTGCACACATATTCATAGAACACGGAAGAGAAAAAATCAATTGAAATGATCCCAACGAACGTCAAGTGAACACATATTCATAGAACACGGAGGAGAGAAAATAAGTTGAAATGATCCCAACGAACGTCAAGTGAACACATATTTATAGAACACGGAGGAGCGAAAATTAATTGAAATGATCCCACCGAACGTCAAGTGCACACATATTCATAGAACACGGAAGAGAGAAAATCAGTTGAAATGATGCCAACGAACGTCAAGTGAACACATATTCATGGAACACGGAGGAGAGAAAATCAATTGAAATGATCTCAACGAACATCAAGTGAACACATATTCATAGAACACAGAGGATAAAAAACTCAGTTGAAATGATCTCAACGAATATCAACTGAACACATATTCATAGAACACAAAGGATAGAAAAATCAGTTGAAATGATCCCAACGAACGTCAAGTGAACACATATTCATAGAAAACAGAGGATAGAAAAATCAGTTGAAATGATCTCAACGAACGTCAAGTGAACACATATTCATAGAACACGGAGGATAGAAAAATCAGTTGAAATGATCCCATCGAACGTCAAGTGAACACACATTCATAGAACACAAAGGATAGAAAAATCAGTTGAAATGATCCCAACGAACGTCAAGTGAACACATATTCATAGAAAACAGAGGATAGAAAAATCAGTTAAAATGATCCTAACGAACGTCAAGTCAACACATATTCATAAAACACGGAGGATAGAAAAATCAGTTGAAATGATCCCAACGAACGTCAAGTGAACACATATTCAGAGAACACAAAGGATAGAAAAATCAGTTGAAATGATCCCAACGAACGTCAAGTGAACACATATTCAAAGAAAACAGAGGATACAAAAATCAGTTGAAATGATCCCAACGAACGTCAAGTGAACACATATTCATAGAACACGGAGGAGCGAAAAGCAATTGAAATGATTCCACCGAACGTAAGCGACAAGTGAACCCTAATTAGCACAAAACACATGAAAAACTACAGCAAATAGAAACAGGGTGGCAATGCATAGTATTGTCATACGTAGATCAATTCGTGGCTGCAAAGCTGTCTCATGCTTTTAACTCCTGTATGACATTGCTTTTTACTGCGACTTTCTCTCGTGATTATACCTATGTACCTTTCATAAGTTATTCATAAGTACTTTTCATCAGGCAAGATTACCATGTACTTACCATTCAACTTAATTCTCCGCATGGTACTTTCAAGTTTTAATTTGCATAACGATATGATTCAAACTAAGTATCTGTAAGCAACATCTAATATACTATCAATAACATCTAACCAAGAGTACTTTTACTCCCAGAAATTTGATACTAATCACTAATTACCATAGTATAGTCTTAAGATTAATTTCTATAGCTAATTTTTTTGCACAAACTGCATGATTTCTGTATAGATTTTAATGCAATATTCAAAATTGAAATTATATGTAAGAGAAAATACTGCGGAGCAATATTCACTTTCGTGGACGTTCAGTACATTTTCGGATGCTGTGCACGCTTGATGAACTTTCTATAAAATACTTCTTTTGACTTACCAATTATTCAAAAACACACTATTGCGCTGTTTCTTATAACAATAAATTGAAAAATGTTCAATTCTAACATATGAGTATCCCTTAAATTCAATTGTACAATAGTAACTAAAAGTGCAGGAGTACATAATTTTTCATTAAAAATGGGGCCCAAGTGTGCGATATTAGTGAAGAAATGCCAGTTCGTTTGTTAAACATGAAATGGCTTATTTTTTATTCACCACATTTGAACGATTTTCTATAACTCGGACCATTATACAATCACCTAATCACTTCTAGAAATGGAATCATGGTGGCTCAGTATTGGGTGATTTTGCTAATATAAATTAATATTTCATGAACCCTATGAATACATCAAAACTCCGGTTTGTGAATATGAGTTCCGTCACGGCTCATATGGCTCCCATACAACCTTAAACGTAAATGAGGTGTTTGGTGAGGATTTTACTGCCAGTATTAACTATATCCGTGTTGGGGGCAGCTCGTCAGGGGGGTGGGGGAAGAAGATGGGAGCGGGTGGGCACTGCGTAACTGAAGCATCCTGTACTTTTCTCAAGGTTATCAGAGTCAATGAAATTTTTTTTTTTTCTTTCATGTAGATAGCGACAGTAAAAACATTTACTGCATTGAAAATTCTAGGTAATATCGAGTGATGTACCGACTGAGATGCTACAGTTCCACAGGTCCTTCCCCACGAACCGCCACTGGTCTTGTCCATAGTCTTATGCTTCCAGTCTTCAGTCCTAGCTGTCCTAGGACTTCTTTTGCATTAGGAAAATCATACATTGCCCATAGGGCATACCTGGGTTAGTATGTCCAACAGAGAAATGTTATATGAATGCTAAACTTTGTAGCAACAAAATACCTACATGGTAGGCAAGTTTAGAATTGTGCAGTTACGTGCAGAAAACGTACATAAATATGCTATAATGTTTAAGCGATACAGATACAACTTTGATATTCAAGAATAAAATACCGCTTCCGTTTAACACCAAACAACATATAGGTTGACGTATATGTACACTACCTTCCCGACTATTAATCAAAAGTCCTAACAACGTCTCTGGGAAAAGTGGTGTACCACGGTAGCAGCAGCATAGGGTGCTGTACTCAAAGCACTGGACGTTGCAGTTTCGACGCCAACCCCGGCAGGCGAGCTTTGCAGTGCTAGACATGCTGACTCGGCGGTTGGTAGGTATCCAATGCTGCCGTGGGGGATCGTACCTTTCCCAGAAATAGAGAGGGCAGGGGGCACGGGTCGTTACATAAGAACCTTCCGTCGATGGTACCATAGTTCTCGGCGATCCGTGGTCAATTGCAGCTGTACATTCTTCTGGGGCCAGTTGGCCTATCTTCGCAGCACGAACCAGTGAGTGTGGGTTTCCCAGTTGGGCGTGGGGTCTAGTTGACTTAACATTTACTAAAACCAGCTCGGCTGCCAGTGCACTGACGAGAATTGCTTATTTTAGCGTGTTTATGCCCCACGAATGCTGCTTTTATTTTCTTTGGTGCCCGGAAAAATATGATGGCTTCACGACAACCCTTTTCTTTGCGATGGCGTTATTTGCTTCCGCAAGTTTCCAGTTGGTATTATTTGTATTTTCAAACGGGTACCATAGTTGAATAGAGCCGATGATGTTGATTGTCGGTAGATAAGATGCGGTATAACATTAATCGTTTTATTTCTTACACTATTCGATCAAGGCATAACTAAATCTTCTGTCCGTAAATGAGACTTTTTTCATTCACTTCCATATTACAACAAGTCCTTATTACACGGTTAACACTCTGAAAACTTTCCTCTCTGAAGCTTAACCGCACATTAACTTCAAATTTTCATACAAAAACTCCTTCACCTTTGGGTCTTATTTTAAATTCAAAGACAAGTCTCGTACACCTCTCCTGTCTAGTGTTATCAACAAGTATCAACGCAGAAGCTGCAATGCTTCGTACATAGGTAGCACTGGACAACATTTCAAAGCTCGAATCGATCAACATTTAAGCGTATCCAGTAGAACAGGTTTACCCCTCGCAAAACCTGCTCATCGGGATTCCCGTCTCCATGCTGAACAAAATAACCATCCTATCAGCACGACAGATTTCTCAATCATTGACTTTTCTACCCCACTCGAACCACCACACTGGAATCTCTCTACATCCATAGAGCAAAACCTAGCCTCAACATTATGACCTCGGCTGTACCTCTACACACGGTTCATAACAGACCCATCGTCCTCAGACTGTACAGACGTCGACATAGGGACCCTCCAAGTTCGCTCCATTCAGTTGCCTTTTAGAAGTCCCCCGAACAACATCTCAGCTCCCCACATATTAAAGATAAAAATAATTGTTTTAATTTGATAGGTTACATTAAATATTTTATACTTCTGAAGATGGGAGGCATTCCCGAAACGTTAAGTTTTATATGATTATTCGACTTAATGTTTAGAATTTGGAAAATTTTCTGAGCTTGATCTAATTTTTTGAATATACAGATAAATACATAAATAAACAAACAAATAAATACACATCGGTCTTTATTATAATGTTGACTAATGACCCGAGCCGTCATTATAAATGACGGCAGAAAATTAGCACTTCAGGAAAACCCCCGCTGTCTCCTGTGGTTGTTACTGTCTTGGTGAAAAAAGCTTTCTTCCAGCAAACTGCAAAGGCAGAATGGCAAGCGGAGCTCACGGCATATCATCTGTAGAGACTCGCAGTTTGTAAGCTGAATGAGGCAGTCGATGTATAGGTGCTGATCCAAAAGCATAGCCTGAAGTTAGAATAGGCAGCCCCTAATTAGAATAAGACTGTATCGATCCTACCACTGGAAAGAATGCTTCACTCTTCTTCAAAACTCAGTATTGAGATTTCAAAAAGCTTGTACAAATGAATAGAGAAGCATTGTAATGAGCTGGCACTGAGAAGCATATCGTGACTGCCTGATGAATTTTCTCCTATCTAATTCCTTAACAGCGTAACGGAGAGGCTGACCAACCAATAGAGCGAGCAAGCGAGAAAGAGAGCAGGTAAGATCGGATCGACCAACAACTGTGTACTAATATATAGTGGATAGTGGGTTTTCGTTCCGTATTAGATACGATAGTTAGTGTATAGGCTAACAGTGATCCAATTCTGTATGATATCGTTTAGAAGTTGAGTCGAACTCAGATGAGTTCTGTTAGAACAATCTTGGCCAGGTGCACCAAGTCTGGCAGGAAATAAGGCGCGAGCATCGTCAACTCGATATGGCTCGGCCGAACGAAATCGCTCAGCCGAGCGGTGCAGGGAAGGAGACAAAAAACGAAAAGAGAAAAAGACAGAAGAAAGCGAACACTCGTGCGGGGGTCTCTTCCGTGGCCCTCTACACGGGAACAGATAGGAGTCCCATAGAGTGGGTCGCTTACCACCACCAAGGAGCTTCTATAGAGAAGAGGGAGCCAGGAGCTTTCTCCTGAAGCTAGAGAGTCTCTTATGGCTGCAGCCAGTCGCGCATGCACCAATCGCATATCAGTAACTCAGTTTCTCTGCTGCTCCCCTGTGAAACTCACTGCTCTCCCGTCACTTCCACCAATCAGATTCTCACAGCCATAAAAGATCTAGCTGCCTCGTTGGCGAGTCTGTGAATGGGCCACAGGGCTCCCTCCTCCTCTATAGAAGCTCCTTAATCACCACCCACGTCGTGAAACAAAGGGGAAATAGAGAAAAACCACCTAACTTTACAAAACAGATCTCAGCAGGAACTGCAACCAACTGCTACATCCCTACGGAGAAGCCACTTGGAACCCTTGCGTGCGCAAGGCCCAAACATATTGTGGCAGGGAAAGGGCACGCCAGAATATACCTCTGAGGGCACCGGGGCGACCAAAACCAAATAGCCAGGGCCAGGAGTTTCTTGCACTGGCAGTAGTTTAAGACAGTATATTGATATTATATTGATCAATCGTAACTCATAATGAATCAGCTTACACGAAAAAAATTAGCTTCCCAAAAAAACTTGTTTTATTGTTTAAGTGTTTTCCCTCCCTTCCCCCCTCAAAAAAGCCCCGGCCAAACCCCCGCTTTTTACAGTTTGAAAAGCCGGGGCCGGAGGCGGAATAGAAAAACCGGGGCTGGGGTAAGCAATTTTTGATCAGCCGGGGCCAGAGGGCTGAAAAAGGCCGGGGTTTGCCGGGGCCGGGGCCCCGGTCAGTCTCTAGTTGTGGTCACAGCTGATTGCCAGCCAATCAGAACGCTTGTTAATGACGCGCAGTCACGGCGCATGCGCCGGTGGCTACTGTCTTGAATTAATAATTTGTTTTTCTAGTAAAAATTTGTTTAATGAACAATGTAGACACCTTAAAAACACATTTATTAATCAGAAAACTTTAAATGTAGATTCAGAATGGGTAAAATTTAGGTTTGGAAATGTTCGGAGGGTATTGGAATTAAGGTTCGTTTTGCTATTGTTTAAAGATTCGGAGGTTCGCGGACAAACGTTCGGAATAAATGTTCGCGCAGAACTTTTGAAAATCGGGTTCGCTATTTGGAGGTTCGGAACTCAAAAATGGCGAAGATTCGGGTTCGGATTCGGAACCAAAAAGAAAGGTTCTCGTGCCCACCATTGTCCATAAAGTAATATACGAGTGAATTCGTCTCTTGTTCGTGCATATCAACTGTCTTCTTTTTGCAACGATGCAAAAAGATTAAATTTCTAGAGAATTGAAAACTGTTGTAGCTTCAGTATCCACAAATCGAAACACTGTCATAGATGGGTAAGTCATCTCATGTAGGTACCTAGAACCGTTATGACACATGCGAATTTTGAGCTCTAATGACACATGACAAATTAATAAAATCGCATGTACACAGAACCGATACAATACGTACATGTAATTCCAAATACAAAAAGACCACTTGATAATCCATATGTGTATAGAACCGAAACCGCTATAAACCACAAGGAGGATCACATATACCTGTAATATAAAGCTTTAGCATATATAAAAATCACATGTGCGCTTCCTCTGAATCATTTACATATGTAAATTGGATCTGAGGTATGTGACACGAGGTATCTCACGTGAATGGGACCTTCGTTGTTCATATCTTGCATAGAACATTAGAAATCTCAGTCTCGTAAAAGCTTTGTAATAAATGGGATTGTTATTATTAAACTATTATTATTATCATGCCAGGCCCAAGCGTCAAGGAACGTAGAAGCCGAGTCATAGCCTGGGGGACATCACATGTGCATCGAACCATCGTAGTACATGTGATGCCTAGCACTTGCCAGGACTGAGAACAGGTTACTGTTGTCATGAGCCTCTCCATTCATGGACTCTGGAGGACAGGCCGATGATTCAGACGCTTCCAGCCTGCTCCATGTCTTCACGACATTCTCTCTTGATGGTAAGGAGTTCCACTGGGTGAAAAGTTCCCCCTCTTTACCCAGCCGAAAATCAGCTTCCGCTGTATTTTGGTGATTCATATCACCTATACCACACCTGCTATCATGAATTGATTGAGTCACCTTGAGCAAGTTACTCGAGTCACCGGGTGATGAGGAAACGCAAGAGTTGTTCCCGGGAAGGGAATTATAAACAGGCACATCCTCATTATTCAAAGTTTGATGCCCATCCAGTTTTAGACTCGTGCTGGCCACTATTGAAACCTGAACCTCGGCTGGGCAGGAGTGGGGTCCTCGAAGTGCGGAATTAATGGCTTTTGCAGCATCCTGAGTCGCTGAGGTGCAGAATTCAGCTCCTGGTGATGCAGTGGAAGCAAGATGATCTGCAGGCTGCTCATCCACTTGTAGTGATCCAGCTGTGTTGATTGGCACCTCTTCTGAAACATTGTTATTCGTTAGCATTCTTTATAATAACAATAAATTTCATTCCGTATTCAAAAGACATCACATGATAGAAAACGCCAGGTGTAGCTTAGTACTGGAGTTATAAATTATCCTTATTATTAAAAACTGAGAAAGCATATTATTTTCATTACATCCTAGACTCCATTACGGCCCACTGTTTGACCCCTGTCTGGTAACAGCATGCGTTGCCATTGACGACTACATGTTGAGCTCAGTGCCCACCTAGCAACTTTGGTTGGCGCTCACACCACAGAGCCAACTCCGTGTTTCCGACTGCGCAGTTGTGGACGTCACTTCAGCACGACATCTGGGAACATTGTGCTTTCATTCTTAAAGTATTTATCGTTGTGAAATTTAAACTGCTAATAATTACGAGCGACTATTGAAAGCTCGCCAGTGACACTTGCTATGATGTAAAAATTGCAACAGCGGCTGAAATTTTCAACAATGTTTTATCAGTTAAATTTTGTGTTCGCTGAAGTCGAGCCTTGGCACTGGAACCAGGTTAGCTAAGTTGGCTCTGGGTTGTTAGCGCCATGAAAAGTTTTCAAGTTAGCACCAGACTTTGGATAGCTTATAACCAGAGCAATCGCCGGTCACCTTTAGTTGAAAGTTGTGGAAATTTTCCATCTTATTTGGAGGCAGAGAACACATTTCCTTGAACTAACTTTAAGGCAGAGTACTTTAGAGCTTCCCTATTCGGCAAAACGGGTTTTCAAGAGAGGAAATTGTGTTGCACTGTATAAGCAACTGAAACTATATAGCCTTCTGATCAAGAGCGTAATTTGTGTTGGTCTATATTAGCAACTGAAACTTGCATTCTTATAGTCTTCTTGCTCGGCTGCTCTAATGTAGTGAAACGTGTATATGCTCTGGTGGTTGTTAATATAAAATGTCAGTGTCGTAGTAGCATGACAGGTGTCATTGATGCAAAGTTCTGTAACATTATCATTTCATTCCTTTAAGAAAAGTTGTCTTAATGTATGCCACTTTAGAGCATATGGGAACTTTTCGTTTATTCGAGGGGCCTGTTTTTGTAAACAGTGGAAAATGATTATTCCACATCTTGTAGGTGCTCGTGCATATTGTCATCTATTTTGAGCCTCATAGATGTTTAAGTTATGTGGAAGCAGTCTGCAGGCACCAGTCTTCATTCACAGCTGCCTAGGTATCACGTGTTCCTAATTTTTCTAGGAAGATCCATGGGAAAAAAGTAAGATGTCACGGAATGGCAAAAAGGAGTTATTGCTTTTGGTCTATCTAAGGGACATTGACTAAAGGAGTAGCGGAGTTCGTTTGTGTTTCATGTCGTACTGTGTTTCGAATCTTCAAGCAATGGAAGCAATCGAGTACAAAGGGCAATGATAGCGGTCGCTAAAAATTAACTTATAGGGACCGCCGCCGCATTTCACGACTTGTTAACCAAAATCGGTTTGCATCAAGGATGGAATTGTTGCAAACGTCAAAGACAGCCCATATGTCTTGCTATTTCTCTTCGTAGAGATCTCCATGGAGTGATGTAGCTCGTAAGCGACAAATGTTAACAACAGAGCACAGAACCACTCGTCTAAAGTGGGCTGAAGCACACGCACATTGGACTTTAGAGGACTGGAAAAGTGAGTGTCATCAGGTCAGATGAATCACGATTCTACCTCATGTAAACGGTAACCGCCGTCGCATAGACCGCAACAGTACTTGATTCTTAGGTCTGTCGCTGGCGGCCCAAAGTCGGCAACGAAAAAATGGGATTTTCTTTCCAAAATAACCATACATCTTTCTTGCGGAGAAGGTATCTTGGATACAGCGGGGACGCACTTGGGCGCTTGCCTGCATGACCGTGTCTGGACATATTCATAATAACTCTTAAGAAAATCCCATTTTTCCCATTTTGGCCGCCAGTGTCAGAGGCCAATTTTGGGCCTAAGAATCAACTACTGTAGCGGTCTATGGCCGTCGTATTCACCGTAGATCACAAGAAGCCCTTAACGAAGCCAGTGTGAAAAGGGGCGATACCAGCAGAAGGTGGGTCTGTCATGTCCTGGGGCTGTTTTATATACTCAGATGTGGGCCCTTTGGTTGAAACAATCAACTAAAGCACGAAGGCTACACTGATTTGCTATAAAATCGAGTTGTGCCATTTGCGCAGTCGCTGCATGAGGATTGAACTGCTATTTTGCCAATCTTCCAGAATGATAACTGCCAACTACATCGGGTTAGATCGGTCGTACTTGATACACTGGCGTGAAGTCAGTCCTGGCTATGTAAGGCACGTAGAATGGCCGGTTAAGTCTGTAGACCTTGTCTCCATCAAGAATTTATGGGACAATCTTAAACGATAAGTTATGCGCCGAGATCTTCCTGGGCCGGGATGCACAAAACAAACGTAACGCTAAATAGAAATTTCTTAATTAAACTCTTAAATGGCCTTATCCTGACGACATCTTAAGACCACTAAATCTCCAATGCAAAACACAATTTCAGAGGCATTTATCGTCACTTTCGGCCCTTTTGCGTGCAATGTTTAGAATCGTCCTTAGCCCGATATCAACCAATCACAGCCCCTGTTACAAGCAGAGATGGAACTCGAAAAGAAAACGCCGCTGACCAACTGATTTCTTCCTTTCCTGCTGTGACTAAAGTACATGTCATATGTCATATTTTCTTGTTTTAGGCGGCTGCAACTGATTTTTGTTTAAAAACCGATGAGATCGTGAATAAAAGAAAATTATTGCAAATGTAAAGACAGTTTTTGCTCGTTATAATGACTCTTTAGCTATGCGCATGCTGCAAGCTGAATGCTTAGCAACTGGCAGGTTTCGCAATGGAGAACGGCGTGCTGCATATTCAACGCTGTGTTTACAATGACGCAACAAAAAAAAATTCTGACGGTTATATGAGAAACCTTATTGTAAAGACAATTGGGATTCGTGAACAATTTTTTGTTCCCCCTATGCACTACAAAGTATCCGAAGATTTTGTTTTTACTCTTCTTGTGTAGTACCGTATGTCGACCGAAAGAGCAGTGAAAATATCAGCCTATCTTAAAGTTATGCTACTCTCTCTATGGAGTTGGATGTTTCTTTCAAAGAGCTGTGCACTTTCATAATATTCTAAAAAAGCAACAAAAGTTAGAACGCGCAATATTGTTAAGGAATGTCAAAAGATTATGGTGTAAAATCAGTTTTATTCGCACCCCTAAAATGTTTGACAGTATCCATTAGAAAATTTGATACTACGGCTTCAAAGCTCGTGAAAAGTTGCCAGATGTGCAAGAATTTTTCTGCCAGTTGAGCGCTAGGGTAAACAAAACCATAATAATATTTTTAAGCGATCCTTTTGTAGAAATACTTAGAGAATGTATTCCTTATGTAAAAAAGACCAAATTTGCACTCGTTATGTTTCCTCGTCGATGTTTTGGTTCTGCAACTGTTCCTTTATTGCATTTAAGGATGGTCGTTGCACCTGTAGCTTAAGTACAAAAATAAAGGAGAATCTCTTTTGGCGGAAAAGCGAAAATCGTTTGTAGATCTGCCAGGAGCTCACAAAGTGTATTTTTCTGAAGTTAGGGGAAAATCTGTGAGCTAAACATACTTAGTGAAGTTTCGTGCATCCCGGCCCTGGTTCAAAAAGCGATCAAGTGTACATTAAAAATCTTGTAAACTCAGTGCCTTCCAGAATTGCCAAGCTACATATAAAAACATTTTTGTACTCTTCGTTGCCAACGTTATGGATCATATAAAATCTATCTTCTTCCATTCGCAATCATAGTCTAACTTAGGGGCATCCAATAAGGAGAACGAGTTTCCATGTTATATACAGTTACACGATGTACAGGACCACAGAATTCTAGAATCCATCTGTATCAGTTCCCGTAAACCAGCTCTGAATAACTGTCAATTGGCCACACCTATAAATATCATAGATTAGATAGTTTACAATCGGTAGCAGTCTTTAGGTTCTCGGCACCAATATTGATGTTAGTTAGGTAACGTTTATTTTTTTTTAAAGCATTTGAGAAACTAGTGTTGCTGTATCATTATACTTCCATTTATTTCGTCCTTACATATCATTGTAATTTTAATTAACATTGAAGATGGATTTTATACGATCCGAAACGATTACTGATCTTACTGTTGATGAAAAGAAACTTATATTAAAACTGGAAGACAAATTATTCAGTACTCTTCGTGCCGTGAAGAAAAAGAATGTAATCTCAGATGAATTTTATCGGAATAGTTTACTCAGTAGGTTCAAAGTTAGGTTGTTTATATGGTTTGCCGAAAGTTCTCATAGACAACTGAATTGCCCGGTGCATCCCATTATATCTGCCTGCGGAAAGCATAATTTTTAGTTAGACAAACTTCTAATTCCTCTACTGTCACCATTTGCTGAAAACGAATTTACCTTCCACACTTGCTGTTATTATATATACGTGCTTGTGGACGTCCGACACATTATTAGCGTGTTACAGGTGACTAACTTTTGTCAGAGGATCTTGCAAAAGTTAATTCTTTTACGATATTGTAGGGGTGAATCAGATCATTATCTTACAAAATCTTGTCGTTTGATCATACTCCTAAAATAAAGTATGGTAATATAGTAATAAAATGCACAAGAGTCTGTTCAACTAGTAAACATCAATATTTTTAAACATAAATGTATTTCTTCCCGGCTTCAGAAAAACGTATTACTCTTGTTATTTGGCTACTTACCACTATCATACTCAATCATAGGGCTGTTATGCTGCGTTCTGTCCATAGCTGAAAATGGTGTTGCAGGTAAAGAGAGTGTTTGAAAAGAAGCAGGCTGTACCGCTCCCGAAAGCGGAGTATATCTCTGTTCTGTATCGGAAAATGAGCTCATTGATGCATTGAAGTTTTCGGGCCGCAAAGTTCCAAACTTTTGGGGACA
>LQNS02278099.1:885325-910612 GCA_001587735.2 Parhyale hawaiensis | reverse complement strand
AAGCTGTTATTTATATGAAAAGGCACAAATGATCAGATTTTAGAGTTTATGCAAAGAAAATTATGGTTTCAGAGCCAATTTGAATTTTTGTTACCGTTGGCTCACTTGGCGGAGGTATGCGCTCTCAGAGTGCTCTAGTTATACATGTAATACAGATAAAATTGAAAGTAATATCGACATGCGGTGTCTGCGCCTGGTGACAAGTTTCAAAGGGAAAATTTCCTAGTGATATTTTTGTTGGTTTTCCTACAGTGTGGTGTACCACGTATTTTTATTACCTTAGCGTACAGTACTGTCCTAGTAGACATGGAAGACACATCAGTCATATTATAGAATATACTTTTTTTATTTATATTTTGTTAGCTGCTCATATACACGTCCTTATATACACTGTTATTAGTACTGCACAAGAAACTCCCATTTACGCGTTATCAAATACCGCCGCTCCCAACTCAAGCTATATATTTTTACGTGACTGCTGCTAATTCGCACTTTATTTCATTTGAGTTATCTTTAACTGCAACACAGGAGACGTGTTGTAATCGCGATTTTAGGGTCACCGGTGTAGCATCGGCTTGATGATCTCATCGCAATTATAACAGAATAAGCAGGAACGACGCTTGTGCACGACACGGGTTACGATGATGCAGGTAACAGCTCAGAAACAACCTACTCAAATATAACGAATACGAAAATTATGTAAATGAACAACGACTAAACGCTGTTCTTAGACCAAATTACAATTACCACGGAAATTCATTATTTTCAACTTACACCGCTTCTCGATATACTGTATAGCGCGCTCACAAGGGTATTTTTAGGTACGGTTACCAGTTTCAGGTTTCGATAGCACCATTCGGTTGTGATTGCAACAAACCTGAGGGTTACCGGTGTTACACCAGCCTCACCAACAGCTCAAAATCGTGTCTCAATCGGTAACCACTCAGATGCGGCTGTTAAGGAAACTTCCTTCATTTCAAGTAGGATCAAGACAAGCGGTTTCCGGGAAATTGTGGCCACCCTAACAGATTTCTTACCCACCCCACCCCCCCTCTTCCAGAAGCAGTGCAGGGCACGCGACATTAAAACGGGAGGTCCTCGGACGCAATTCTACGATCGATATGTTGCCGATCTAGTATAGGGCTAGATTTTTTTTTTTTCTATGTCAAATGTTTGATTCGGTGAATCGTAGAATTAAAGGCAAAAAAAAATCCATGATTGCGATAGCGATCGCAGAGTTAATTCAAATTTAACAAAAAAATTCGACGATCGACTTTTTGGAGTTCATGATCGCAGAATCGTAGAACACCCAGTTCTGCCATAAAGATGAAGTCAACTTGACCGCAGCCCTTACTGGGAAACTCACACACACTGGTTCGTGCTGCGGATATAGGCCAACTTACCCAAGAGGAGTGTATGGCCGCAGTCGACCAAAGAACGCCAAGAACTATGGCACCATCGACAGAAGGTTCTTATACAATGATACGTACCCTCCCCTTTTTTGGGAAAGGTAAGTATCCTCACGGCGGCTGTGCACACCTGTCAACTGCTGAATCAGCGCGTCAAGCGCCGCAAGAACTCGCAAGCCTAAGTTGGCACTCGAACCTGCAAAGTCCAGCACCATGAGTTCAGCAACCTGGGCTGCTGCTGCTCCCGCTGGTATAAAATTGCGATTTGTCTATTTTAGCTTCCCGGACGATTGCACTGTGTTACAGTGTTAGAGCTAGCAGGATTATAACTGCAACACACCTCTGCCCTTAAGAGACTTCTCCAGCAGGCATCCTCAGCCACACAACCTTAATTCTTACCTCAATTCGATGCCAAAATTTCAAAAAATGTTCCGTTGCGAGTCCCACGTACAGTACTTACGGACAAATGATTATTGTAGAGAAGAGTTTCATGTCCGTTCGTTAGGATATCAGACGGGATTACTAAATGTCTGCTCTTGTATTTTTAACGTTGCAATTGAACAGAAAAGTTTATAGATATACATACCTAACCTGGGTTGTACCTGGCACTAGGGGTGAAAAGATCATAAACTTATGCAGCTGCTATAGATTAGGTATATTGGTTTTGGCTTTAATGTTATAAAAAAACTAGGCAGTGTGGTTCTCGAGAAGAAAAGAAACTAATACATATATAGCATGCCACAGGGAAATTCCATACACGGTAGATCGCTGCGTAGGCTATGGCAGCAGCACCTTTCGGAAGAAGTAGAAGAATATGAACAACGCAAGACTATCAGTAGCACAGAAAAAATAATTAAGCATCACTATAATGAGCTCTATAGGCATCATAGCCCTCGCATTCATATGTCTTACTTCAGCCTTGTGATAGTAAAGCTAGTTGCGTCTTTTTTGGGACGCTTTTTGTTATCCCTATCATGGAGCACTATTTTTATATTGCGATCCGGCCCTGCGCCCCTTTAATATTGCGAACCTGGACCTGCGGGTCAGTTTTAATGTTGCGACTCCGGCTTTGTAGCCCTATTTTAATATTGCGACCGCAGCCCTATTTTAATATTGCGAGCGCAGCCCTATTTTAATATTGCGACCGCAGCCCTATTTTAATATTGCAACCGCAGCCCTATTTTAATATTGCGACCGCAGCCCTATTTTAATATTGCGACTGCAGCCCTATTTTAATATTGCAAGCGCAGCCTTATTTTAATATTTGCCTCCTGCTGTCCGCTTTTTGCGTTACAAGAACTCTACAACCCCCACCGCTGCTACTCACGTCTTCGCGCTGTAGAAATCCATTGAGTGCTTGCGCTTTGCTTATAATGACGACATATGCAACAGATTAATGATGTGCCCAAGTTAATTACTGTGAGTCGAATGTTTGCTGCTAAATGCTAAGGACTAGAAAATGCACTCTAAGCCTACAATTGGGACAGATTTGTCCAAGAACTCATTACTCAAAATCATCCTTTACGGCATTGGATTTAAACGACGTTCTAACGTGCATTTCAGCGATGGCAGCGAAGACGGTTGCCAGACAGAATTCCTATAGCAGTGGGTACAGTAATGCGTTTTGGACTATAGAACTGCTGCAATATCTCCTTTGTTCGTTCGTAACCCAGAGATACGCTGCATTCCATTGTATAGCCTGTATTATTTCAATGAGTTTCGTGCAATACCGTATATCATTGAGTAGGTAATAATGCTAATATTCATTATTCGAATTCTTGCCATAAACTTCCTTCTGCTGACGAACTATTCAGCTTCCCTAGAACCTGTACAACTCACGTAGCGTAAGACACGCTCGTATTGCTCAAGCGTTTCACTCTTACCGCTGAGCAAGAAAAGCGGCATCGCTGTGAGAGATGAAAGAGAGAAAAAACAAAGAAAGAACGACATCGCCTCTTCCGTACGCAAGATGGTCTGACGTGACAAAAACGACGCGACTGGCGCATCCGTTAGTTCACGACAATGAAAGTGAATCTTCAGTGTAATTGCAGTTATTGAAATGGTGTCGAGTGGTAATTCAGTCGCGTTAAGTGAATTTTTGAATTAAAAATGCATTGCCAGTTGTTTAAGTGCCAAGTAGCAATTCTTGATGGTTAGTGTATTGAATTAAAAATGAAGTTACGGTCATTTAAAGGGTAAGAATTGGTAGTAGGTAGCTACATTGTAATTGAATGCTTTGATACTTATATATGAGACCTTAGTTGTTTAAATGGGTTCAAAAAAATACCTTCATCGTAAATATTTTAATTCATACTTTATTGAGTACTTACGAATTAGGGATACTGGAAATTTCGTATGTTTACAAGAATATAGTATGTATATCAGTATATTTTTAAAAAATTCACGTGAGTGTTATCTGTTCGCTTCCTGTAACACTTGAACAAGCACTTGAAGTGTTAGCATAGACCGAGCTCATTGCTAGCCTAACAGTATCTTGGATGGATGTAGCGGTAATATTGGAGTATTATTCAAAACAGTAATTGACCAAATAGAAGGCTGATATTTATTTTTACTGTACATTCTCTCACCAAAAGAAGCCTGATCGACATTCTCAGCCGAAGGGGAATTGGCAGCCCTTGCCTCATTTAATACGTGAAGTCGATGATGGACAGATGGAGTGTACTACAGCCTTTCCATAGTAGACAGTAGAAACGTGACTAGGAGCAGTGAAGAGCTGTTGTTACATATTTTTTTGAAGAGCAGGGCCATAATTGGAACTTACACCATTCTCACGCCTTGATCAGTCTGTTGTTATCTGTGGACTATGATATGAAAAGTCCCACCTTTGGGGTCTAGACTGTTACACAGGCAGCTTACTCACCATTAGTGCTGCCATATGCAGGGCAGATCGCGGTTGGCCCATCCGAGGCCAGTATGGCAGTGCTGGCCGTTGTCGAAACCACCAAACTTGTCTGTTTCTTGCACGGAATTTTCTTCCTCTTAGGCCTGTATTTGTAGTGCGGATGTTCGGACTGGTGCTGGAGCCTGAGGCGTTCCGCTTCTTGGATAAACGGCCGACGTTCGGATGGAACAAGTGACCTCCATTTCTTTCCTGAAAGGTAAGTTAAATTTAATATGTTTTCAAAAAATAGAAGTTTTTCGAAGCTTGACCCTAAGAGGATGAACCAAAACTCTAGTATTTTTGTATACATACCACTGTACCACTGTTTGAAACATTTGCTTCAAAGGATGCTCATCGTTGTAGGATAAAAATGCATTTTTTAGAAAACACTCTAGATACTTTAGATGCAGCTTTATATTTAAAATGTTATTAAGTGTTTTGCGTGAACACTTAGCTAAGTGTTAGCTTTTAGCGTGAATTAGTCGTTAGGGTATATATTTTTGGCATTTAGCATTCGCTATTATATATATTATATATATTTTTAATATATATAAATATATATATATATATAGACCTAAACGAGTTCAAATATGAATTTTAGATATTTAGAGACTTGTGGTAATGAACCCATTCGCTAAGCAAAGTTAGGCTTACTCGTACCTGCTCGTTTACAGGTTAGGGTATATATTTTTGCCATTTAGCTTTCGCTATTGTATTTTTTTTTTTTAGTTAATCTATTTGTCGCTAAAGAAAAAGTGAATCGTTGTTCAACAACCTCAAAAACTGATAGTGAACAATGAGTATTAATAAAGGACGCTACTGAAGAGTACAAAAAATACTGAACAATTTCCAACAAGAACACTGCTTTTACATTACCGGAAACGAGCTATAAAAAGTATTTTAACATACCAAAAATTAAAGGAAAAAATACACTTGCTAATAAAACTGAAGAAAACTGGTCTTTACGGAGCTATCAAAACAAAAGAAGCTGGTCTCACCGAAAACTCGAGAAAAGTCTGCTCTTACATTTAATTTGCCAAAGAAAAAAAAGTTCCGTCGAATAAACAAAAAAAAATTGACCTAATTATATAGATGAGAAGAACAATGGGACTCTTAAGTCCATGGGCTCGCAACGCCGAGTTTAAGTACTTCAGTGGATCCTTCCTTTGATTAGAGAGTTAACCTGTTAACGGCTTGCGTTGACTTACGTCGGTCTCCTGTTTTGTTCCTTAATAGCTTAGGACATCTAATAAACCCCAAATAACTACCAAACTAGTATTCAAATAATAAAATATATATATATAGAGAGAGAGACCTAAACGAGTTCAAATATGAATTTTAGATATTTAGAGACTTGTGGTAATGAACCCGTCCGCTAAGCAAAGTTAGGCTTACTCGTACCTGCTCGTTTACAGGTTAATTAACAACGAGCCTTTAGATTCTTTCTCAGAGAAAACCCGAAGCTAAAGCTCCAGCCCCCTCCGAGCTGTTGTTCTTAAGCTGTTGCCGCGATACCAAAAAAAAAAAAAATAAGAGATAGCGATGCAATAGTAATAATGGAGGCTAAAAATCATAAGATTCAGGGCGTCAAAGTGCTAAAAAAAACAAGCGCTACAGAAACAGCACATAGTGAGATGGATTTCAAAATTTGAAGAAATTGCTACCAGCTGAAACAACTGAAAATTGTTGTAACAAATCAATTCGTTTAACTACAACAAGAATAGTCGCTGCCTCTAGAATACCCTAGCCAGGACCTGCGATCGAGTTGGTTTTCTAGACAGGAAGGCCGTGAGAACTTCCGACTTTCTCCTTCTGTTGGCTGCAGTTTGGGAAGACACAGTTGGCACTTTTTCTTTTTTATCTGTACCCGCTCTGTCTAGTACTTGTCGGAACCTGTTCGTTTGCTAATGACATTGCTACGAAACGCATAAGCTGAAACGTTCTATAGTTATTATAATTAGACAGCTGTATCTATACAAGCATTTAATATGCAAGATCTGTCTTACACAAACTTGCTTATTTTTCGAAAATTTAATTTTTACGAGGAAAACATTTATCTTTCATTACCTTGATTAATTGCAAGTTGCACCAGAAGATATTTTAGCAAATTTTTCCTCCCTACTCATAGGTATGTGATTTATTCCTTTGCTCACACACACACACACTTGCGTGCTGAATTCGTCACTATTAATTTCAGCTGATATTCGTTTCAGCGACAGCAACACTGAGAATATCGATGATACGATGATATTGTCGTATTATTCTACTGCACGATTTAAATCCCTTCACTGGACACTGCTGTTTCAGTGCAAGTCACAATGCTACAATAATTTTAAGTTCTGTAAATTTTTGTTTCACAAAACTAATCAAATAATGACGGGTGCAGAAGACTACATCAAGCTAGCCTAAGCTTGAACTTAGACCACACATTTAACTAAAACTTGCCTAGTTTCAATCAACTGACCACTAAGTCAGATCTAGCCTGAACTCACTGTACTTTTAGCTAAACCTGAGCTGAACCGAACTCACTGAAGATCCTACTAAAACTCAGCTTACCCAACATCTTCGACAGGTCAGCGTTATGAAGTCCTGGGTTCTCGTCGGCCATTATTTTCCTCTCCGTTTTAGCCCACACCATAAAAGCATTCATCGGCCTCTTGATTCTGCTCTGCCTCTTGATGCGGTCGAGGCATCCGTGGGGGTCCCAGACGGAGCCCACCAGGCCTGGGCCAAGGGATGGTGGGGCCCGTAGAGGGACATTGGGCCTGTCGTAGACCAAAGCAGAATTGAAGGGCAGAACTTTGTCCTCAGTGGGCCCTTCCAATGGGGCAGAGCTGAAGACAGAGTCCGCTACAGCGAAGCTCGAATTACCATTACTGTGGGCAGAAGAAGAAGTGTCCGAACCGTCGATCTCATGCAGTGGGTCACACGAAGACTGGACGTTAAGATATTCAGTCGAGGGACCCCCCGCAAAATTCTCTAGTAGTACTATAGACGTTGGGCAGCACTCTGCGACAGTGAAAACGAAAATTTTTCGATAATTTCAGTGTTGAAATGGTGGATATCCAAGTGATGACAACACCAAAATTTGTCTTTTCCCACTTGGAGTAGGAAATGGGTGTTGTACTGGGTGGTCAGAAAGTTCATGCATAAAATTGCTCAAAAAATTGATAGGTTTTCGATATTTTATCTTCGCTATTGCGTAGTAGGATTTCATTTTGTCCCAATAAAAAGAAAAAAGAAGAAGTATGGTTAGCACGAGATAGGAAAAAGTAGAAACGCACAAGGAGATTCACGCGTGAAATTGAAGGCATAAATTATTTCTGAATAACCCAATACAAAACAAGAAATAAAAATTGCAACGCCAATTGAATATAAACATTTATTATTAATAAGTTTATAAAGGCTTATCTTGCCATTAATTGCGCTTGAAAGAAGTCTATTTTTCACTACAGATAATTATTTAAGGACAATATTTCCATTTATATTTGTAGTTATTTCCAGGAATTGCTGAAGATGTCTAAACACCAAAGAAAGCGCAGGTTCTTCAGAGTATTTCCATACAAAACACATTGTATGTATATGTGCGTGTATGTATGAGTAAGTATGTGCATCTTGTGCGGATTCACTAGTAGGATACATAAAATCAAATGCAAGTAGCAAATGCCGCGCAAGGCGAGCACCATTTAATGCGAAACTGATTAACAATATTTTTTTGATGCGTCTGAAGTAGCATTCCGTTAATACATAGAATCAATACATTTTCACTAAATTACGGCTGAATAAGGTATTGTACGATGAAATAATTTCATTTAAGCAAATTGAAGTTGAAATTGGAAATGCAACTTCAATTGTAGTTTAAATTGTAGTTGAAATTGTATTGTAGTTAAAATTGGAAATTGTAGTTGAAATTGTAAATGCAACTGCAAATCAAGCCTTACGAGACTTATAATTATTCGAGAGTTTCACGACTTCGTTGACTGAGTATCCAAGTAAGTATTTCAAAATCAAATCTTTATTACTACTAGAATAGTGAAAACGTTTCCATTTTTTACGCAACTTCAAATTTCAAGAAATTTAATATCCAAACACCACTGGATTTTTTTTCATTTTATATACAACTGATTCTCGCACTTCACTCCGTTAAAAAAGACTGTAACGTCTTCGTAACTTAGTTGTTAAGGTAGCATTTTCAAAACACTTCGATAATTACTTTCGATATTTTGTTTTTGCTAAAGATGCAGATATTTGATATAAGAAGTCGATATATTCGTGGCTAATATATATTTCAAGCATCTGCTTACCGCGTAGATATATCAGTAAAAATTTTATGTATTTCATACAAAGCGAACATGTATAACAGGTTTTGGGTTACCCTACAACCTGTCATATTTATAAATGGTTCTTCAAAAAATCGGGAAAGTAAGTAGCTGGTACAGACTGCATGTCTCAGAACTCCTCGAACTTAACCTGTTTTTTTTTTTTTTTAAGTTTTGACGTTTCAAATCCATACACTTACTGCACTGCTTTTATGGTGTTCGGAGAATAAAGACGCAACATTCAATTGAAAAAAAATAAATTCGTTAAGTACTGGCGTAGGTAACGAAGGATCATGCATAGTAATTCCAGTACTTTCACCTTTGCAAGGATAGTGTCATTTCGTAGCTCATCTCTTATCTGAAACCAAAGGAATCCATTATTGCTAAAATTCGTGCTTGATTTATGAACTTCACCATAGCGATGACAAGTGCCGTAGTTTATTGTTCCATGTCATATCTGAAAGATGACATAGTTTAATAATTAGTATTTCGTCGCAATCCACAGTCAACTCCTACAACCATCGAATAAGATTTGCTCTTACCTGCTTCCACAGAAGCCATTCGGATTGTCTCCCCAATGAGGTTACGTCTTCTATTCCTTTTCTCTTCTACGGAGTAAGCGAACGCAAACTTAAATAGTGGTACAATTTTCACTAGCAGAACTTTCGTAACCTTGCAATTAAAACGAATAAAATAAGAATACAACACGTTATTTCACTCAGTTTTCGGTATATAATGTAAAAATGTCTGCTATATAGAGTCAGATACCAGATAAAATTCATCCTATTCGGCTGAGACATGTTTTCACGTATGCATCTGAAGCCTACATAGGTGAGACTGGTAAACTGAGCAGTCGGGAGCCTAGATGAAAGCTGTCATCATAAATATGCGATGCACTGCGGTTCCTCCAGCAGCCAACCTGCAGTGACCAGGCTTAGCCGCTCTGGTTTCCATGACGTAGCTCTCAAGAGTTGATCCACAGTATACGTCTGACGCGGGGGACGCTCCAGGCAGGGGCCTTTGGGCCCTTCAACTCTCAAGCGTTGATTTATTCTACTTACGTATGCTACACCAGGCGCTTCTTAATTAAAGTTGACTTTAGGGCCAATGACGTGAATATCAAGAGTTGATTTCTACATCTTATGTACATTACACCAGGGGTTTGTGAGGTTTACTCTAGAGACCATGACGGGAATCTCAAGAGTTGATTTATACATCTTATGTACATTACACCAGGGATTTTTGATTTTTACTCTAGAGCCCATGACGGGAATCTCAAGAGTTGATTTATACATCTTATGTACATTACACCAGGGGTTTTTGAGGTTTACTCTAGAGCCCATGACGGGAATCTCAAGAGTTGATCTACCGTATGCGTCTCACAGGAGGTACGTCAGGTGCTTTTTAAGACTTACTTCACTTTCCATGACAAACGGCAAAAACTGATTTATACATATGTGTGCTGCATCAGGAGCCAATTGGGGTTCAGGACAGGGTTGAATGGTGTATATAGCTAGCTCCCAAGGGTTGATCTAGCTGTAGCACTTAGGGGACTTCTCTAAGGTGCATGACAGGGTCCGTTACGTGGGCCTCAAGAATTGAAGTGTGTACCAAGGACCTCCTCGTAATCAATGCAGTGGCCATGGTAAAAGAGTCAATCTCTTGACCTCACTTGGGTTATGTCAAAAGGCCTACACGTACGAAACCAAGGCAACACCCTGATCTATGACGTAGCCTTCGAGACCTGATGTTTACGTCTCACATGGGATGAACCAAAACCGTGATGAGGTCCAGTGCGATGACGCAAAGGTGTAACTCGATTTATTTCTTAAGGCAATGAGCAGCCAAATGATCAAAGTTTTGACTCTGCTCTCCATACAAATCGTAGTCTATTTTGAATAGAAATCTAGTGTCATTTTACAGACAGAAAAAGTAATACATATTACAAAAATTTATCGCACTAAGACGACTCAAGCGTCGCTGTGTCATACGCAAACATGCCAAACCCCAACTTTCACCGAGGTACACACTTCTGATGATTGGCACTCTAAAATAAATTACGTGGGAAGTCACTATATAAAAAATTCACCAACATCAAACAGTCTGACTATTCATTTTAGTGTCCGGAGGATAAATATCTAAAGGTGATATCTCAAACACATCTTAAACTAACACTTAGGGCAATGACCCTAGGCATCACTGCGCTCACGATCGCCTCTGAGCCTCTTTAGGCGTGAACTAAGCTCAGAGGGCGGAATTTCTCCCTGGAGGAAGAGCATGAAAAGGGATACATAGAGAGACTCATCTTAATGCTGACGGTCCAATAATGTATTCCATCACACTCTTGATATCGGCGCTGCACAGTTCAGTGACACCGGGGCTCTCCTTCCTCTTTGGTTGAAACAAGATCTTGTAGAAATAGCTTGCATGTGGTTTTCTTCATCTTACGGAGTAAAAGCCTGTTCACAAGTTAGTCTTCTGAATTACTTTCATACTTCAGTGCGTTGCTGTGTCTGCTAAAGCAAGAAAAAGGTGCGTATCTTTGTGAGTTCTAATCCACACCAAATTTGAAGATAATTCGGAAACTTTATCAAGAACGCTTACAGGAACACCAAATTTCTCTTTTAATACTGTGCTATAAATAGTTGCGAGCATTCAGTAACATCTCAAAATTTTGATTATTGAAATTTCATGGACTGTCGATAGCTTTCCAAAACTTTGATTATCAAAATCTTTATGGACTATCGACAACTTCTCAAAACTTTGATTACCGAAATCATAATGAACTATCAATAATTTCTCAAACGTTTGCCATCGAAATTTTAATAGACATTAATAATTTATAAAAATTTTGATTATCGAAATCGTTATGGATTGCCGATATTTTCACAAAACTTTTCATTGTCAACATCTTTATGAACTATCGATAATTTCACAAAATTGTGACTATCGAAAATCATTATGGGCTACAGTATCAGCAATTTCTCAAAACTTTGACCCTCATATTCCTTGTAGAACGATAGAAAACTCTTGAAAATTAAGTCATCGATATCTTTATAGTCTATCAATAATCTCCCAAAACTATCATCATCGAAATTTTTATTGACTATTAATAATTTTCTAAAAAGTTTGATTATCGAAGTCTCCATGGACTGTCAATAATTTTCAAAGGTATTGTGTGTAACAAAATCTTTATGTTCGACTGATATATCTCAGCACTTTGCTTATCTAACTCCTTATCATTAATAACGATTATTTCATTTACTGCTCAGTATTAGTTTAAAAAAATCTCCAGTTTCAATCAATCGATAACAAATACCATCAGACAAAAGATTACCGAAATAATCAAAGTTTTCTGCAATTATTTTGCTCGCCACTAGCTAGCATAATAGGGCTCTATGTATTAGCATCAATTATTTTTTATACTGTTGTATTTTTAAGCATAAAGGCCAGAGATCTTAACTAGCATTAAAAAAAGCAGGGTTTTGTCTTACTTTGCGTCTGAATAAATCTCAGATGGTTTTGAATTAAGAATGACCGCAAGCAAAGTGTTTTTAATTTGTTAATTACCGTTCAACAGAATATGAATATCTATGGAAGTAAGATTTCTTTCAATTATGATTTAATAGGATGTTTTTATCGAGATTCCATAGACCTTTTTCAGTTCCCTAAAAGGAGCTCGGTCGTAGTCATAAAGTTTTTTTGGCATCCCATTTAATTGATGAAGTTAAATTTCCTGTCCATTTCCTGCATGTCAATGAAGGTATACTTTTCTATTTCTATATAACATCTTAAAGAATGGGGCATTCTTTATTTGTATCGAACGCCTCAGAGAAATTATTTATTACAGTCTCAAAGAAACTAAATTAAATAATTTAAAAGTATTATTTTTATCTACATCGACCAGCTTAAAAAAGTTTCAAATGTATCATCTAAGAGTGTGATTTGTTATCTATGAGGAACGTCTCAATAAACATGTAATTTCATCATCTACAGCTTACTGACTGTATCACATATAAGTTTTCTATCACTTTATTCATAAGTCTTCAATATATTATTAATTCCCTTTGAGATATTCGGCCTGATATGATTTTATTTTTCTAGCTCATGTTCCTTCCAACATGGAAAAAACGGAACATGAGTCATTATAGAAAAGAGCATCTACAAGTACCTCTATTTATTTAAATCGTATTGCTTAGTTAAGGAGGTATACCCTCTTCTACAAGGGAAACCTCACCATAAACATACAACACCTCCACGATATCTGCTAAATGAATAACCTGTATAAGCCAGTGGTGGCCATACTGACGCAACCTCTCTATTCATGACGCATTTTATTCAGGAGTGCATGAATATGTTAGCATAAGAGATCGTCCTTATTCATGATGCTCTTCATTTCGTGAAAACTCACGGGCGTCACAAGAGGGTGCACAGAAATATAAGGAAAGAAAGGGCCTCCCTCCAGTTCCTCCGGCCGCTAAGCATGGAACGATTGCGACAATCCTGCTGGTCTTCGATCCACACACAATCTACCGTGACATATTCTTGAGCAAGATCTCCTGTCCGGGAGAGAAGGAACAGAAAAGGCGACACCGTTACTCTAAAATGTATCTTGCCGACTGTAACATCTAGGGGGCAATGGTCTAGGTCTTGAGGAATATTAGCCCTACGCGTACCTCGGAAAAGGTGGTTCATAGAACGCTATTCCTACGCAAAATGAGAAGTACCGTAGTTGATGTAGGATACAAGCTGGGAATCAAGCTTGAAGGCAAGGCGTAGTCCCGCAAAAGTATCAGGAGCTTGCGCATGGCTACTGAAATTTTTACAATATAAAGTTTTAACTGCCATCTTTGACAGTTGAAGAAAGTAGTTAATTTATAATAACGTTCCTTAGAAGACATGGAATTAACGTAAAAGATTATTGAAATTTGCTTTAGACATATGAAATCAGAGAAAATGTTTGATTAATAAACCTAATTCAAGAGGAACGCAAGCACAAGTGGGGAACAATGGTCTCTCAGCCATCGAAGGAGGTCAAGTTGGGTCACAAGATGGAGCGCATGTTTCTGTAAAATAACTTTATTTAACAGAATGTCTTTGTTGTCTCAATTACAGTGACTGCATATAAAGTTTTAATTTCATTTCACTGCTAGAAACTGCCAATTAGTAGCGTGATTACCAGAAGATGGAATATGTAACAGAAAGCAAACAAGTACGAGCGAAAATTCCGCCAGCTCCGCCGGCTGAGCTTTAAAAAAAAAATCGTGATGGCTGGAAATGAATTCAACTAATGTACCAGCCCGTAGTAGTAAAAGTTCTCAAAAATGTAGTAAAATTTTCATCAAAGTTTTCTGAATAACCTGCTTAATGACAAAAAGACTGACGATTCAAAAAACAATCTGAAAATGGCTTATTGTCTGAAAAAAATGTCGTATGTGTTTTCACCTAATTAAATTACTCGTTACTTCTATGCACGTCCTATATCAATTGCAGTTATTATTTTGTGGTTTTAATGACACTCCCTTTAGTACTGCAAAAAAAACCACAAAGATGTTTTCCCAATATAGGTAGCCTGATATAATTCACCCTAAGGTGAACGACATCTCAATGCCATATTCAGGACATTGTGCGGGAAAACGGTTTTCCAACATTGACTTACATTTACATACAAATGTTGGAAGACTCTACCTCACTATCTGACGCATAACAAATATCTACCAACGGCTGTTGGCAAGTCGCCGGCCCAATAGACATATAGGTGGGCAAGCTCGACGTCGGTCTAAAGGTATAAGATGGGCAAGTCTCCGGTCCAGAGGTATATAAGATGGGTAAGACTCCGGTCAAAAGATATACGATGGGCAAGTCTCCGGTCCAGAAGTATAAGATGGGTAAGACTCCGGTCCAGAGGTATAAGATGGGCAAGTCTCTGATTCAGAGGTTTTAGATGGGCAAGACTCCGGCCAACAGATATATGTACAATGGGCAAGACTCCGATCAAAAGATACAAGATGGGTAAGGCGCCTTCCTACAAAAATATAATAAGCACAGATATAACGTGCGGATGAAACGGCTCACAGGTAAAACATGTGCAAAATGAGGCGCTATGGATACAATGCTGTCAAGTGCAATTAGGCGCCAGTTCATAGATAGTTTGGCGAATCTCGGCGCCGGTCTGTAGATATGCTATAATGTTGACGAGGCGAAGAGCAAAACATACGACCTTCGCGGGGGGCAAGTCCGCTAACCCACAATAGAAACGTTGGCAGGGCCCCTGCTGGCCCACAGAATAAAGCGCAAGTTTGACATGTGTGGGCCCAGAGATATAACCCTGACGAGGTGAGTGCCCGCAAAGATTGCATTGGCCAACTAAGCCCAGCAGATCCAACTTTCGCAGGCGAAGGCCCAAAAAATGTAATATTGGCCATTGACAACAGATAAAACGTTGGCAAAGCCCGCCCATAGATACAACATTGCCAAAGCAAAGGTCCTAAATATAAGCACCATTGTCAAGGTATAGGGCTATAGATGCTACATATGGGTAAAATGCAGGATCAGAGATATGTAACATTGCTTAGGTGAGAATAGAAATTCCTATATCATTAGCAATGTGCTGGCCCATACATTTATCATCTGAAAAGGTTCAAGGGCGCAGACAAACGCGGGTGCCAGATATAGCGTTGGCAACGCACGGACGACCAGAAGTTATAAAAAAGTATTGGGGGGAGGGGTTTGGAATCAATATGTAAAATACGGATCCACAACTATTTCACTGGCAGCTATGGTGCAGCATAGAGCGGATATAACGTACAGTGACAAAGCGTAGGATCTCCAAGGACATCATACAACAAGTGGGGAAGATCCTCTCTCAATGTCTCCCTATTGGAAGAAATTGAATGAAAGACGTGAACGCAAGTCCTGTTGCAAACGTTTCCATCTCCTCAACCAAGAGCACGTTCGACTGTGACATCAAAGTCATTTTAAGCTAAGTTCACTTGACACGACCTTTGATTTCGTCAGTTTGAATCGTGGTTTAGGTGCAGCCCGAACATACGTTGAGCTGAATGAAACCTCCCTTTTACGGGGTAAGACTAAGTTTATGGAAGCCTTACAGGCAATCGATGATGAAGAGTCAGCGCTTGAAACTTGAATCATCAAGTCGAAGCCAGAGCGCTTGTCTGAAGATTCAGACAAGTCAACTCTCAAAGGCTTTATTTCACTGCCCAATCGAAGATGCCCAAATATATGATGGAAGGTAACACGCTCACCCTTCAAACACTCACTCCCAAAGAAAATAAACAAAAGAAGAGAACACATACCCTTTCAAAACCTCCTCCCACAGAAAATAAAACATTTTACACTATATGTATAAAAGGGAGCATGCCCCCAAGTGCCAACAAAGCAGTCCCCTACTCCGGAACTCCCCCCGCACCTGCTTAGCCAGGTAGATCGCTTCACTGGGCAAGAACAAAATGGCGTCCAGCCGAGAGAATGATATCTTCGAAGATATTGCGCCTCGTATAGGCGAACCGGGACAATCCATATCTTCTTGTCGCAATATCTATCACAGCACAATGCAGAGAGAGCATTTCACTGCTTGAAATTAGTGAAAGGTATGCAACTATGTATATATGGCATATGTGAGAAGGTAGATTGTGTGAAATGGATATTGATTATGACACCTGATACATGCTGTAGATATGGCCACACCTTGAAGATACATAAATCTTGTTTGGGCGGCAGTTCTGAGACGGTCAAGGAAAAAGTGCAATAATGGTATATGTATTTCATCTTTCAGTCTGCAGTCTGACAGTTGCGAAAACATCAACAACCCGAAATAAAGAAAAATTGGACAAGTAGCCAAAAGATAGCAAGGAAAAACAATGAATAAAAAAAAGCGAGTACACCAAGCTGCAACCAAGGCAGTGTAAAAAGAAAAGTGTGTTGTTATCCCTTGCAAATTGTAGAATATATTGCAAATTGCAAATTGACTAATATTAGCATACATTAGTCATTGCCGTAACTTTCACTCCTGATAGTAAATTTCCAATTCAATGTGAGCAAATTTAAAATATCCCTCCTACCTAGAGTGGCAGGGTTTGCGTTTTTACCTATGAATTGGACATATGCTGTGCACAGATGCGATATATACATCTTAACATTTATATCGAAACTCATAATTACAGCAATCTTTTTAGCAGACACACGATGACAAGAAATATTATGTATGACTAAAAAATAATAACAAAAATAAACCCCGAGATAACTTGAGTTAGTGCTGTAAGTGGTGAAACATTTCGCGCGAAACTATTTTGCCGTCATTATCACTATTACTCTTATTATAATATATAATACCCAGTCGGAAATAATGGTTGTGATGAAAGTAGAAAAACTGTAATTATGGTCGAGTTCTTGGTTGTTTATTATCGATATATCTTCCATATTCAACTATTTATGGGGTGCATTATGGCAGAGATGTGTCACAACCTTCGACCATATTGCCAACCATAATTCTCGACCATAAATACCCAATTACAACCATAAAGCTTTTAGCTGCACAACCATGATCTACCATAGTAAACCGTATGAAACACCATTTACCACCAAAATCGACTGTGTTCAGTGAATGATACACCTATATTCTACCAAGATCAACTTTTTCAACTGTTGACATATTATGCACTGGATGCCTGCTTTGTTTGGTAATGATTACCTGCTTTTGCAAAAAATGTAACTTATACGTACGAGTTAGGCCAGCAGCTCAGAATGGTGAAAAGCTCTAAACTTCAGGACGATGCTATTGAGAATATTTGATCAAAGATTGCAGTACTGTTTTACAAGGGATAAAACAAATAAATAGAAATGATGGGTAACTACGCTAAACTGGTAAAGCGTTAGTAAAATTTAGAAACGGTAGATAAAAATAACGTCAAAGCACTTAACGTCCATATATACCTTGCAATTTTTTGCAATTCATCGACAGGAAAGAACAAACTGAAAATGTGCACAGTTTTTGCACTACAATATGAATTTTTAGAAGTTTCGCATTCAAACTTTTAGGCGTACAGTATTATTTTGGTCGATTATGTTGGGAATTCTAGCCATATTATAATGGCAGCCAAAACATATTCTTCCTCAAATAATGGGAGGAATTCCACTCATGATCGTTTGTACGGAAATCCGTTGATAACGTACATGGTTATGCTCTAGCATATGCTCTACCATATATGTATAGTCTTCGAAAATCCATGTACTGCCATCTACCATATATAGTCTTCATGTATCCCTGTACTATCATCGACCTTCGTTTTCTGATCAACCTTAAACAACCAATATTGCCTTCACCAGTATCGACCTAAATATTTTAAAATCAACGTTATGTTTTGGTCGACATATCTACCATATTGTTTCATCATCCATAATCGACCTTAATCTCTCAAACACCTCTATATTCCACCATGATCGCAACTATTATTTCCGACTGGGATATATGACCATGAAGGCGTTATTTCGTTAGAACGATATGAAACTATAGATAACAAAAGAAATTTTCCAAGGTTCATAGTGAGGGATAAAATTTGCGCATATGGCGTTCTCTTGAAACGGATTTTCTGTATTCATAAGTCTAGGATGTACGGAAAGCTTTACGGTTCTTGCAGCCACACAATGAAGAGCTGCGTCGTCGCGCAATGCGGTGGCTTATCACGAAGGTCATAATTCGAAGCCTTGAGATATAGAGCGATAGCTATAATAATTTAATTACGTTGCGTAAACAGACATATAAAGCAACCATCCTGAGTATTCCAAATTATGCTGCACCAAGGTCAGCATGTGTATATGAATGCAACAAAAATAGATACTATGTATAAATATTTTCCCTACATATATAGGACTCTATGTTGCTACATGTAGAGGTAATTCCCTACATATGTAGGAATCTATGTATATTGCCACATGTATAGGTATTTTCCCTGCATATATACGAATCTATAATGTAGTGGTTGTCATCAACAACCCATCAACATGTCTGGCTGCCGATGGAAACTAATATCGCTCGCTCAACAGGTCAGCAGCGACTAAGAATTCTTGCTAGGAAATTATTTGTAAGTTCGTTAATTAAGAGCGGGCCTTACCCAACTAAGTAGCTCTCAAATTCAACATTTTTCTAACTTTTATTCTGCATTTCTCAGTGAATGCATGCTCGACGGAATATTTCTGTCGATACCCCACTTGTTGCGAGGCTGAATATTCAATTAATACAATTTCATACATACAGCTAACGTTACCCAAGCTCGTGTTATTTTATGTGATGCAAAACAATGTGTAGTTACGACGATTTTTCCCTAAAGGTTTATATAAATGCTTGTAAATATTTTGGCGTCCTGAATGAGCTACCGGTTATTTCTACGATGCCCTGCTGTATACAAGAGTGCCTATAATAACAAAAATTATCTTTATTGGTATTATAATGGTAGTAAAATCACAACGATGCCTCGAGCAAACATTATCGTACAGCATCCAACACTGCATATAGTTATTAATTGTACACTTCTGATGAAAATAGAAAATAACTTCGTGCAGGGAAACATATAGCGAAGATATCTATAAAAGAACTTTGAGGACTTGAAAATATATACTTCGAATATAAAGATATATATATATATGTGATCCGTGTACACTGACTAACGTACTTTCATACACTCAAGACCGCCCTTATAGCGTCAGAAAATGCAATGTTTATGCTTTCGACCACGATCAGCACCTTGTAGAGCAAGAGCGACTTGAGCCTAATGATCAAATAAAACATTGCATACCTAACATACAAATGTTGAAGCAGACCACAAGTTAAATTTGACGAAGATCAAAAATGTAAATAAGTACCCACGGTTGTACTTCGAAAGCCCAGGCCTCTGTGGAGTAACGCATGCAGTGCTTTAAACTAGAACACCTCGTGGAGTAAAACCATGACCCGCGGTAAGGTGCTGGGTCAGGAGTTATAAATTCAACGCCGTCCTTTTTGATGGCCAGTTTGCTCTAATGTTTTGGCATTTTTCACCTTTAGTTCAACCCACCTGACTCCCTGCAAAAAAAACACATATATATGAACACTAGACCATCAGCAACCCTTTTGTTGAATATGAAATGAAAATATACATTTTGAAACATCTTCCCGTCCTATCGGAAAGCTCTTAATTCCACAAAATCCACCAAATCCACGAACTCCACAAAGTCCACCAAGTGCACAAAGGCCACCAAGCTCACAAAGGCCCGTACGTACCCAAGTAAGTCTATACAAATTAATATTTATTTATTTATTGGACATTTATTTCTCCGCAGGCGGGAGGTGTTCTTGGATTATTATATTACAGCTTACAGCCATAAATATTACAGCTATATATTCACAACCTAATCGACATGGCTCAGTGCCATCACATACCAAACGAGTTAACTGGACTGGCTCCGCAATAGAGCTACCTAAGAATCACCCTCGCGCGAGAAGCANGTAAACAGACATATAAAGCAACCATCCTGAGTATTCCAAATTATGCTGCACCAAGGTCAGCATGTGTATATGAATGCAACAAAAATAGATACTATGTATAAATATTTTCCCTACATATATAGGACTCTATGTTGCTACATGTAGAGGTATTTCCCTACATATATATAGGAATCTATATTGCTACATGTATAGGTATTTTCCCAGCATATATACGAATCTATAATGCAATGGTTGTCATCAACAACCAAATCAGAATTTCTGGCTGCCCATGGAAACTAATATCGCTCGCTCAAAAAGTTCAGGAGCGGCCAAGAATTCTTGCTAGGAAATTATTTGGAACTAGTGACCCGTGCCGTCATTATAAATGACGGCAAAAAATTTACACTTCACCAAAACCCCCGCCGTCTTTTGGGCTTCCTCATTTTTTCCCTATCTAATACTGAAGAAAAAAATTCCAAGGTACTTTTTTTTCGCCTTTTGAAATCTGGATTTTCTCCCATCTTATTAGTTAAATTTTTCCCCTATACAATACTGAAGAAAAAGATTGCAAGGTACCCAACTTTTTTTTTTTCGACGAAGAAAAAGATTGCAAGGTCCCCCACTTTTTTTACATTTTGAAATCTGAATTTTCTCCTATCTTATTCCCATAGAGAGTGACAGGAAAGATATAAATATATAAATAAATAAATAAAAACACGACGTGAATTATTATATAGTATACTGATTTCGTTAATTAAGAGCAGGCCTTACCCAATTAAGTAGCTCTCAAATTCAACGTTTTCCTACACTTTTATTCTGCATTTCTCAGTGAATGCATGCTCAACGGAATATTTCTGTCGATACCCCACTTGTTGCGAGGCTGAATATTCAATTAATACAATTTCATACATGCAGCTAACGCTAGCCAAGCTCGTGTTATTTTATGTGATGCAAAACAATGTGTAGTTACCACAAAATTTCCCTAAAGGTTTATATAAATGCTTGTAAATATGTTGGCGTCCTGAATGAGCTATACCGGTTATTTCTACGATGCCCTGTTGTATACAAGAGTGCCTATAATAAAAAAATTATCTTCATTGGTATTATTATGGTAGTAAAATCAAAACGAGACCTCGAGCAAATATTATCGTACAGCATCAGACATTGCATATAGTTACTAATTGTACAATTCTGATGAAAATAGAAAATAACCTCGTGGGAAATATAGCGAAGAAATCTATAAAAGAACCTTGCATATACTTGAAAATATTTACTTCGAATATATATATGTGATCCGTGTACACTGACTTACGTACTTTCATACACTCGAGACCGCCCTTACAGCATCAGAAAATGCAATGTTTATGCTTTCGACCAGGCGCAGCACCTTGTAGAGCAAGAGCGACTTGAGTCTAACGATCGGATACAGCAGTGCATAACATACAAATGTTGAAGCAGACCACAAGGTAAATTTGATGAAGATAAAAATATAAATAAGTACCTTCGTTGTACTTCGAAAGCCCAGGCCTCTGTGAAGTAACGCATACAGTGCTTTAAACTTGAACGCCTTGTGGTGTAAAACCATAACCCGCGGTAAAGCGCTGGGTCAGGAGTTATAAATTCAACGCCGTCCTTTTTGATGGCCAGTTTACTCTAGTGTTTTGGCGTTTTTTACATTTAGTTCAACCCACGTAACTCCCTGCAAATATATAAATATGAACATTAGACCACCAACAACCGTGTTGTTGATTAAGTCATGAAAATATATACATGTATTTTGAAACATCTTACCGTCCCATCGGAAAGTTCTTAATTCCACAAAATCCACCAAGTGCACAAAGGCCACCAAGTTCACAAAAGCCCGTACGTAGGTACCCAATTAAGTCTATACAAATTAATAAGCCGTTGCCGGGTTCGTATCTTGGATACGGTTTTTAAGAAGGCTTCGAACAGACAACTCTTTTATTATAGCATAGATTGCTCAACTCCTTAGCCATCTTTTGGGGTGGAGAGACAGACAAACAATTATACTTAAATCCTCAACAAAAACATTATCACCTCTCTTCGCTTTGCTCGCGGGTGATTATGAGTGGATGACAGACAGACAGAGAGACAGACAGATAAACGGAGTAATGGATCATCACTTGAATTTCATCATGTTATTCGTGAGATTTGTAACTGTTCTTGTAAATTTAATGAAGCTCCCTCCTTTCATTTTTTGTTTATATTGCTAACAAATACATAACACACAAACCCGAAAAAAACATAGCCTCCTTGGCAAGGTAAATATGGCGATCTGTTAATAACTAATGAACCCGGCTGTCAAAAATGACGGCGAAGAATTCATGATATTTGCGACACTTATATTAATACAACCGCCATCGTGAAGGAACGTAAGAGATGAGCGTTCTCGGCTTCACAGCTGCTGAGCAGCGAAACTCTTTTTTCTCTGACACGGCTTTTGGCAGGCAGTCAATCATCACTGAAAATACTGCATACATCATTACACTTGCACTTGTATCACAATACCACAAGAAATATCCGGAGAAGCAAACCCATAGAACCAGAAATGCTATTCGTGTTGGACCTCCACATATTATTTATACATTAAATATGAATGCTCCTCTTGAAAAACATAGCCACTGAATTTATAAATTGCACTGGTGTTAGTTTAACCAGAGCCTGGCACGATGGCCATCGCCGATTATAGGATGACAATGGTGTATAGACCATCGCCATCAGAAAACCTACGATGTTACGATGGAACATCGCAAAAATCCATCGGCGATAGCGATGGTCCGATGGGAATCGTATCAAACAATCGGCAACGGCCATTTTCTCCATCGGCGATGGTGTTATGAGGAAGAAATTGTCCAATGATATGGCTGAACATGCCATCGGCGATGGCATACGATGAGCATCGTCATCGGTTGTACTTCCGATTCCTATGGAATAAGGTTCATTTTTTAGTAACATTAAAACAAAGAGGTGGTTTCAAGGTTTATTTTAATTAATTTCCCAGATCTAACAATATTAATTAATAACCTGGGCCTTACATTTCGCACCTTTTATCAGCTAGGAATAGTATTACAGGTTTGAAAATCGCACGCAGGCCGAGGTTTCAAGAGATACTGCTTTTATTCGATTTTTGTGGTTTGATATCTTTGTATTTTTGAAATGTGGAAATACGATGGTCCATCGCCGATTGTGACACCCTGCGTGGCCATCGCCGAGGGTTATTTCATCGTATGTCATCGCCGATGGAAATTGGCGATTTTTGGTACCGATGCCGATGGAGCGATGGCCATCGTACCATCGATTTTGCCATCGTAACATAATCGGAGATGCCGACCTCTGAGTTTTACCCAATTAGTATCAAGGAAATTATTCCTGCAAAATTGTAAATAAGGAAGTACCTTAAGTAACTTTTGATGGCGGCACGAGACTGATCAGTATACATTGCGAAACACACAAATGTATTGTTTATCCAGTCCTCAGAACATGGTTATCTCAGCTGCACTTATCTCTTAGATGCACGGCAATTAAACGGCGCCGCTAACCGGAGACTGTAGGTTAATTGCTGTAATAACTGATATCTTGTTATTTACTTCCGTTTGACTTGCTATGTATTTATACTGTGTGCGTGGAGTGCATAGCCTGAACGTTAACCTATAGCGGCCTGCTGGCTCTAGTTCTAGCACCTTCGCAGTACAGACGCTGCACCACCATAACGAATTACGACGTTTTACAAACACGTTTTCTCTATTTAGGATGGTCATCATTATGATTTCAGGAGAAATTTCTTTGTATTGCTTAATTCTTGAGCAAAGAACAGCGAATAGTGGTCGAAGATACGTGTCCAAAAAATATTCTTTGTTATAAAGACGTAATTTTCACTTACGTATAAGGTTGTATGGTAAGTTCCTTTTGAATATTGGTCATGTTGGATTGGACACAAGGCCAGACTTGTATGACACTTCAGGCAGGTGCGCTGGCTTCGACCAACTGAACTGAGTTTCAGTCACTGACCCTCAGTCCGTTACTCTTGAAACTTTCAGAAACTCAACCTTGCTCGGTAAAATAGAGCTTGAGCAAACTCAACGTAATCGCGTTGCTTGTAACACTTGCAACACGTACCGAAGGGACGAATCCAAAGCTTCTCTTTGAAGTTTCGGAGAAGTCAAGACTCAAAGGCTAAATTTTGGTGCCCAATTGAACATGCACAGTGTGTGTTTCATCTGGCCGATTTAATTTGAGTAGCAAAAACAGCTGCCTGAGGAGTTGTGAGCCAATATAAACAAATTAAAGCTTCAAATTTTAATTGTGTAATATATCAATATTGAGGCTTTAGTCAAAAGACGCATAGCTATTGCTGAAGAAATAACAAAAATTTTGATCAAATATACTTCGTTGTTATTCACTAATTTTAATGCTCGTTATATTTAGTTTATACTATCAATTTTCTCCATAGTAGAAAGTAATGCAACATATCAATGCATAAAAAACAACACAAATGAAAATAAACTTGTAAAATAATCTTCAATTGTTTTCCCTGAGCACCAACTTTTTTATCCTTTTCTGGCTACCTGTGCACGCGTGTGGAGAGTAAGAACATCACCGAACAGGTTTCACTGTGTGCACAAAATGAGCGGTTGCATTAGAAGTTCTACTGAGAACGCGTTCGAATGGTTTAGAAAATTAAGCCCACGTGGTTTGACTTCTCTGAAACTTAAGACAGGAGCGCTGGCTTCAACAAGTTGATTCGAGTCTCTCGCGTTAACCCATAATCGATTACCTGGGAGACTCCCAAGAACTCAGTCTTACTCCCTCACGTGGAGTTTACGGTCAGTTCAATGTAATCGGGTTGATTTTAACACCTACAAAGCGACTGGAAGTGATGAAGCCAAAGTTCCTGTCCGCAGTTGAGGACGAGACAAGCCAAGTGTGTTTGGCTTAGATCAGCTTCGAGGACCTAATCGAACTCGTCTCTAGCTTCACGGTCCTCACAAACTCGAAGCTCTTACTAGAGGTAACACTGTTATCTTTCTAGAAGTGACACTGTTATTTTTCTAGAAGTGACACTGTTATTTTTCTAGAAGTGACACTGTTATTTTTCTAGAAGTGACACTGTTATTTTTCTAGAAGTGACACTGTTATTTTTCTAGAAGTGACACTGTT